>JAIPMN010001345.1:8116-27592 GCA_020650975.1 Apostichopus californicus | reverse complement strand
CCCCCCCCCCCCCCCCCCCCCCTTGTTGCCTTGATCTTCTTTCATGAATGCAATTTGTTCCCAGTTTGATGTATCCCAGTCTAATGCAGAATATATGCTTTCCAAAAGTTGATACATGTGTTACTATGACGACAAACTTTTCCCACCTATTGAGTAAATATTGCACTACATGGTTACATGCCAATGTTTCATTTCCTATTAAAACTTAATAACCTAATACTGTATGAAGCACAGGCTCTTTATTTCTCGCAGTTTCACTGGGATGGCTTTGGTTTCTTTAAAGATTGGTTCCGTTTTTAGTGTACAGTTAAGGTAGTGTAGTAATGGTTGATTCTATTGGACAGTCAATTGTCCAAAACAGTATCATGCCTCATATTGATCAGTCAAACCTTGGTAACCAGAACTACAGTACGGGAAGGGTTTTATAAACCTGCTCCTTTGATGGTTAATTAATAGCTTAATTAAATTAAGCTATTGGGGGCTGCATGGCTTCCTTCCCAAGGAAGCAGAGTTTTGCTTTCAGTTTTTTTTCTGTGTGCTATGCTGCTGCTCTCTTTCAGTCAAGTACAGAAGACTTATCTGTAGTCCATTGCTGAATTGATTCCTCATCTAGGGAAGCCAAAATTCTCATATAATTTATGATCATTTCTCTCATTACTTACCTGTCTCCACGTACTGTATTCACTAGCTCACTCTAAAACCAATGCAACATGTTTTATACGGTAAAATGAATAAGAACACCATATTTACATTCCTTACAATCATCTTCCAAAGAAGTAATGTGCCAGCCTTCGACCCTCCCCCCTATTTCCTCTCACGTTCTCCTCCTCAAACGAAGGCACACAGAAGAAAAGACTGTACTGTTTTTCTGCATTTATCCTGTGCAAATATGTATGAGAAATTTCCTTCATTATTTCTCTTTCACTTTCTTCCATCGATCCCTTTTGTCTCCCTTCCGTTCCATCTCTTTTCCCTCCGTTTCCTTTCCTTCTTCCCTCTTCCGCAAGATAACTGCTGCTATCACTTCTATTGGTGTTCCTCCCTTCGCCCCCCCTCACTTCAACCTCTCCTCTCTATCCAACCTGGCACACCCCCGGGGGGACCTTCAAACCAAGTATGACTTAAACCTCTCCTCCCTTCCAAGCAAGATAAAGTCATAGTTTGCACCGGGTCTTGAACGTTCGAGCAATACCCGTCGATTGCCGTCCGTCCGTTCATCTGACTAGACATGAGACCTTGGATACAAGTCTTAGTCATGTGCCATCACTCCATGTGCCATCATACCATAGCAGCAATAAGTGGGAAAAATGAAGCGAAAATTTGTTTGACAGAAAAGAAAAGTTGACGGGATGGAATAATTCTGCCAGAAAACCAATTATTCACTCTTGAAAGGGCATTATATGAGAGAGTATTATGAATATGTGTAAACTTGTGCAAACATTAGTGGACCAGAAGCTAGGAATATAGCCTAAAGGGCTGGAAGTTTGTTGTACTTGTTGGCGGGATTGTCATCATTAGACGAGAATGAACCTTAATGTAAAGTCACATCACTTGTTCTTTTGTTACAGGTAAGAAAGAAAAAAAAATTAAGGAAAAGCAAACATGGAGGGATGGAGAGTAATTTGTGGGAGGGGTGGGGGGGGGGAAGAGGTTCCTTTTTTTTCCTTTTTTTTCGTTAGCAAATGTAATGTTTCCTGAAAATGGAACATGAAGTGAACAAAATTACTTAATAACAGACATAAATTGTTGGGGAAGGGGGACGCGATGGTTTTTTCCTATACATACTGTATAGCACAGTCTGTAGGTTGTCAGGAATGTTGGATTTTAACAGAATCATTACACAGGCTACCTGAGTGATGGTGCATGGTTCTGATGGGCAACGATCGCTGAACGATTCATTGTTTCTGTATTGACATACAGTAAAGCTATGGGTTTAATACTTGGCTTGTTTTAAATGAGTTTCAGTCAACATTGGATATATAGTTACATCTTTAGCTGGCTTTTGTTATTCTTTTTTTCTGTTATTTTATCGTTAACTTCTGCTCACATTTCACAATTATTTCAAGTTTGTAACCAATCCATGTGTGTATATATATTTATATATACACACACATTGTTATTTAAAGATTAGAACTCTAGGGACCTCGTTGTCAATTCTGAATCTATCCCCCTAGAGTTGACGTTCTGTTGACTCTGCATACATAATTTGCCTTCATTAAACTGCTTTCATGCCAGTTGTTTTTTCAGCCCAGGATTTTCTCATGGGATAAAAAATAAGACCTTAACCTTATGCAGCACATCTTTCAAAACATCGCTGGAACATCTTCCTTTCTATTAAACTTCCACTGTGTCTGTCTGTCTGTTTGTTTACTTGCTTGCTTCATCTTTTCTCCTTTATACCTTGACCTTAAGGGGGGGGGGTGGATATTTCTCCCACTCATTTTTTTTGCCCTGGGGTGCCAATTATTTGGATGTAATAATTTTGTCAGTATGACGGGCGATCTTTCCCCCGCACAGCAGAGCTGTCAAAGCAGAAGGGACAATCTTTGTGGCTGGGAAATTGAAAATAATTCAAAATATCCTCTGCGAGTTTCATACGGGCCCGTACAGAGGATTTAATGAAGTAGGGAAGTTTGCAGTTTTGAGTAATTTGTAGTTTCATTTGCTCTGTTGAGTGCAGGCTTTCACTTTTCCCAGCCTGTTTCCGTGTGCCGGAATGGATATGGCTTACTTTCTATAATGTATTGTTAACGAGTGTTTAAGCAAGCAGTATTAAAGCAATCCCAGGTATTCATTAACCTCTTAATTGACAACCATTGCCAAACGAAAAGTACCGACGTTTGCATACTGTGGCATAGTTTGAAGAACGTCCGTCCATGGGTTTATAGTGAGCTGTAATTACTTACATTTAATATAATTGCTTACATGTAGGATCTGTATGGAAGCAGCTTTATCGACAAAAGTAAAAGATGAAAGAAAAACGGACAAGAAAAAGCGAACAAAGTGTGTAAACCATTTTCAAACTATTTAGAAGGTAGATAAAATTGATCTGTCTTTTATCCATTTATAAGGATTAAAACCTGTATCCAGAATAGATTATTTGAAACGTCGACAGAGATGCATTATAGGGAAATCTGGTACAAGTTTGCCAAAGTCAACCAGTTCGACAGCTTGCCTTCACTCCCCACCCCCTCTCCCGCACCCCACACGCCCATCCCCCCACCTTTGATAAAGTATATTTATAACTAAGGCACCTTGTGTATAGGCAATAAAAATATTGCATTTGCTTTACATCAATTTTATGTTGAAGGAGTTTTTTTTTTTTTTTTTGGTGACTTATTTGGCTGCCTCTAGTAGCTGGATGTAAAAGATGATGATGAATACATGCTCATATCTTGAGAATCTTATATGCCTCTTGTCACCCATTGTCAGTAAAGGAAAGTGATGAAGCTATATATCCAACTGAGAGACAAGGAGAGAAGAAAGCTGCATTTGCAATGCAAATTTTGGGGTCTGCTTTATCTTTTGAAATCTGGCAAATTCTGTCTTATTCATCAGTATCATCATTTCTGCTTGAAGGTTTTTTTTTTGTATCCAGGATGTTTACAAAGACTCGCAATCTAACCAATTGAGAGGGTTAATCAAGTGAGATATTGAAATCGGGTATGGAAAACAGACATTTAAATGACACCCATAGTTGGGGGGGGGTAGGAAGAGGGGAGGGTGAGTGAGATTTTGACAACATTGTCAGATCATCTGTTACATTATTTGGAAACTTTCAACTATGGTACTGTCAAATTTACATACATGTATTATTCATATCAAGTATGTACCCAGCATCTGCATTTGAGAAACACAGTAAAATTTACATGTGTTACTTTTTCAGGAAACAGAAATTTAGCTAAATTATGTCAGTTACATGAATTTGGCTAATAATCACATGCGCAAAGATGTATCAATTTGTTTTTGTAACAAGGTGGTAAATGAACTAATGACCACACAAATGTTCTTCCATTTAGCAAAAATCTTTTCCACATTAGCAATAGAGTTTGGCGGGGAGGTTTTTTTTAAATTTATTTACTTTTTTATACTTAGCATAAATTGAGACTTGCTGAGAATGGTAAATTTGCTCGGTAATTTTGACGTCCCACATTTAAGCCGACTTTTTGCGGTTTCTGTAGATATCGCTAAACATAAATTTATATATTAATATTAATATATGTTTTTTTTTGCTTTTTCTGCAGCAATGTCTTGAAATGGAAAGACTTCTTAAAACAGAACCATGTGAAACAAAAATGAAAGAACCTGCAAACCCTTGGAATAAATTTCTCTTGCCGAGGAGGGAACGTTCCATAGACAGAGATTCGGAATCCATGACCGGGTTCTCCGACTCTGAAAGTAACGATTCACGGTTCGACACCATCAGTCTCAGCTCTGGTGCGTCGTGGGACAGCTCAGGGGAACTCTCGCCGTCGCCCTGTGCGTCAATTTCGGATCCGTTCCGAGCGGATTTCAAAACGAAACTGGTCGGTCTGGAGCACAACCTGACACCTCCGTCTTCGCCGGAGATAGCTCCGCCGAATAAAATTTTACCGTTAAGCTTATCCATGGGCCAGATAGTCACAGTTAGCATGATGAACAGTGGACACAGGTTAGACACGTCTAATGCCCGCATGAGGCAAATGGAGACGGGGGTGAAAGGTCATAACAGCAGTAAAAAATCCGAGGTCGATTCCCAGGACAGTAAGAAAAGAGTACACAGATGCCAATTTTCAGGTTGTCGGAAAGTTTACACGAAGAGTTCGCATCTGAAAGCACACCAAAGAACACACACAGGTGAGTCACACACACCCACCCACCCCCCGCTACAATTTCTGTCGTGTTTTTCGGTAGGAATTTGTCTTCTTCTTCTTCTTCCTCTTTTTTTAAGGCAATTTGAGTAGATGTTTGGCTATGTTTTGTGAAAAGAATTGCAGGTTCTCAGATAGTTTTGGTGTATAAATTTAAATGATTCGTGGATACTGTAATTTATTGAATTGATTTTGACCTTGTCAAAATCCCGTCTAAATGTCCTAGTTTGTTCTCAAGATGAGTGCGATGAGTAGAAGTGGTAATTTTTCTGTCGTAGTTTGTTGGCTGTCCTCGATACCTGTGTCAGCAGCACCTCCAGAATAGCTTTCTAGCAATTCTTGTGGCAGCTATCTGATGGTTGAAAAATATGGAGGGATTGGGGATGAGGTGTGGGGGTGGGGAGGAAAGGAATAGAGGGAAATTTAGACATTTAGAGGGACACATCCTTCTAGCACTCTCAGATTTTGGTTGTTGTTGTTTAGTTGGTTTGTTTACCAAAATTGTAGTCAAGTGGATTCGCTTATAATATATTCTAGATTACATGACATTTCGGTCAGTCAATCAGCCATCTCTACCACAGTGCGATGCAATTTGGCTGTTTAGTATGACACATTAAATATGAAAGTATCTTTCTTGATGAAGAGAACAGGAGGGCATTACAGAAGCTATCAAATATATATTTTCTGCTCTCTGGGCATTTTCCACTTCATTGAATCATTGCAAGCAACTGGGGCAAAATGGAGATATCAGTTGGCACAGCTTCTTGAAAAGACTTGAAGAAAGCCTCAATACATGTCAGGAATAAAAAAAATAAAATAAAAAAAAAAACGAGGAAAAAAAAAATTTGGACTGTCTGCATGAAAAGGAAAAGTCTGGCTCGATAGCACTGGAAGTCGGAATGTGTAACATCCTCGAGCAGCTCGGTAGTATGAATAGAGAGCATTTCATTAAGCTTATGGCTGTATCTTTTCATCGTCGAGATGGAATTGATTTCCAGTCCCCTTTGCAGACATCGTCGTGTCTCTGCCACTCGAGGAAGCTCGAACCAACAAGGAAAAGTCCGAAGACGGAAAAAAAAAAAGAAAAAAAAAAAACCCACTCTGGATATTATCGATGGGTCGAGCGGCGCGAAAGAGTCAAGTGAGAATTGGAAAAAAGCTCTTTGTGGAGTGTCTTGTAATTTACCAGCAGCGGTTGTTTTTAGAGCCAAGACTATCTGTGTAATTAACATGTACCTCGGGGAATTATACCGCTCTGATTAAAGAAACCGATTGGAAGATGGAGGAGGAGGAGGGAGTACAGAAACATTATTAGGACGGCAGAGTTTTGGTCAAAAACATGACTGATTATTAAAATGTCCAAATCAATAAGGAAAGCCCTTAAGTAGTTCAGTAGGCTCTCTTAATAATAATGAATGATTCACAGATGTGTTTTCTGAAGGCAAAAAGTCCACTCATTTTCTTCCAAAACAAATCATATTGCAATTTGGCCAATTCCTAGATCCCTTATATTCCCCCTCTCCCCCCCCCCCTCCACCCCATCTCTCCACTGTACCTATAGATGTACCATAGTTAACACGTTTCATATAATTTATTCGATATCCCATCGCAAAATGGTATGTGCACAACATGAGCAAATTGCTATGCAATTAAATTAGATTATAATAAAAAAATCGCTAAAATTTGCATTGTTTTATTTACTTTTTCTTGATATTTAGCATCTTCCCTTCTCCCTCCCTAATCCCCCCCTTCCCCTCCCATACCCATACAACTTACTGTGCTACTACACCCTCGTTGAATGTTGTCTTGAAAATTACAATCTTTAGAATATTACTACTGGTGGAACATGTTCTTGGGTTTCAGTGTTTAATATTGGTATCAATAGCACTGCAAATTTATAAGCATATTTATTCCTTTGAGCAGTTTTGGTGATTGTCATTAAAATTAATGTTGAATTTTTGTCTTAGTATGATATGTATCCCTTGTGGGAATTAAGAAGGGGGGGAAGGAGTAATTAACTGGAAGAGTCATCAATCATGCATTGAACCACCACCTGAGGACTGCAAAACTGCCATTTTTAATTTTCAGACTTCTCTGTATTATATATATTCCAACTCATTTACATATAGTCTAGAGCAACATAAACAGGAGGGAAGATGAGGAGGAGGGAAAGAAGGATAGGGAAAGAGTGAGGGAGTAGGGGATAGGGTAGGGGAGAAGGGTAGGGTAGGATAGGAGGGTAGGGGAGAAGGGTAGGGATCTGTTGGTTAATACATGAATGAGTAAATAAAATTCAGCAAAGAAAAGTCCTTGGCTTTAAAATTGAAACTCTTGTCAGCTGCAGTGCCACATTAAATATTCACATATGAAATGTGACAAGGAATCACTTTAGAAGCAGCTCGGCTTTCCGGTTTCAAAACTTGTCACTGTTAGAGTTGGCGGGATCTGTGCTCAGTAAAGGTGACGTACGATCAAACAGAATTATCTATCATACATGTGCTCTCACCAAGAGCCTTAGTATGCAATTACTCTGAGGGGTACCCCTCAACGGTATTTACACCGAAAGGTGCAATTGAATATGATCCACGAGGATTGTGATGACTAAGAGTGTCGCCGGCGTCGTCCTCATGCTGTTCTCTCGTTCTCTCGTCTGAACCCAAATATGATTAAAAATGAGGCAAAGGAGATGCTTGACCCCGACCTGCTTCTTACTTATATGCGCAGTGCTCCGAGCAACCCGATCTTAAATTGTCAGGGCACTTACAGCATTACCCAAAATAAAGGGATGTGCGTGCCAGTCCTGTACCTTCCCTCGAAGATGGACATACGGGACACAAACAGAAAGGGACGCAATCAGATCAAACCCTTTATATATTGATTGACCTCGAGATTCCCATCTCCCCTCCGCCTCCCCCACAGAGATTCAAAGGGGGCAGGACAGGGGCATAATTAGTGCACACCCTGACCATTCTTACTTTACCCAAAGGTTTGCTTGAGGTCATCAGTGAGATTCCATCTTTTATACTGGGCAAAGATTTTTAACCTCCATATGAACCTTCTTGACAGGGCAGTGTTAGTCCTGTAGGGAGATGTGATATAACTGTCAAGATTTTATTTAATTATTGTTCATCAGTGCTGTAACAGTCTGGAACCAATAAATTGTCCCCGTGTCCCTGACAGTCACATAGAATATGACAAGTGCGGAAATGTTTCTATTTTCAAGCTATCCTACTCTCCCTCGATAGTAACGGAAATACACTCCCCCACACACCAAAAAATATGGTTCTGTTTTTGCCTCCTGGTCATAAATCATGACTTTTTGCATCTAGGTTGGAATATAAAAAAAAACATTGTTTTCTTTTTATTTTAATATAGTAGTGATATTGAAGAGTAGCAAATAAAGCTGTCATCCCTAGTATGTAATACTTTCAACAATAACAGAGATATCTATAATCATTAAAAGGCAAAATATCAGCCAGGTGTGGATATGTTTATTGTCTGACAAATTCTTTGAACAAAATTCCTAGCCAAGTGTTGCATTAGGGGGTAGTCTTAATTGTCTGTATATATGTGTGTGTGTGTGTATGTGTTTGTTTTGATAATTGTCACATATAATTTGCCATTCCCAAGCCAATGGTGTTCGTGGAAGGTTGTGGATTACATTGGTACAGTATTTCAGATAAATAGTATACATAGTGGACTGGTGCCAGTACCTTATACCCGAGGGGTTACCAGAGTCACACCGTTACAATTTCGATGTAGTAGTAAAGTGGACAACGTTGGGTGATGTTTTTTGAAAAGTACTCGGTGGTATTTTGCAAATATATGAGGAGATAGTGCCAACGTAATTAACAACACCCAACAAAGATCATCCACACAATTGATAAAATGAATTACTACATGCATACAAAGAACACAATTATTGTGCACAATAGAAATAGACACCAGCTGTTTTGTATGTTCATCAAAACAAGTTCGAGCAGACAGTTACACTGTACGGCAGTGTTGTATTTCAGGCAGCTGGTTCCCAGCACTGACAAATGTACCTTCCGTGCATTTAAAGACCGTTTTAAAATCACGTATCATTCTACTGTGTGGTCATCAGTCTATTAGACTGCAAATGAAGGATACCTCACAGACAAATTTAGTCTGTATCTAAATAACCCTTCCCACCTTCTCGCACCCAGCAACAAACTGCCCAAAAATGGAAATTTTAAATAAGCCCCTCTGGTTACAGAATTTGTCAAAATCCTGTGCACATTGAGACCGTCCTGTACTGTTCTTTCCTCTCTCCGCTCACATTACCATCTGTTACCGAATGTGCTACCCTTGCAGACTTAGTAGATAAGAGAGTAGAGCTCTCCTGTGTTACATCCAAATTACGACGTCAAATGCATAATGAATTACCCTATAGATGCATCCATTCATTCACAACTCTCTCTCTTGGACCCCACCAACTCATCAATCCATTTTTTTTTTAAAACCCTGTCATTTTTTAGGCCTATATTTTACCGTCAAGCGTATGCCCTCTCGTCTGTCATTGATTTTTTTTTTTCCCTCTCTCTCTATCTCTCTCTCCAACCGCACGAACTTGAATTGCGACTAGCTTTATTTTCTCTTACCCGGCACCTGTCATTTCTCATGGATTTGATCTGCCGCTCGGTTGTTTGGAGCGAAATAAACAACAGTGTGTAATGTCTGGAAACCCAATATGCGGCGGGCGAACACTGGTGCTTCACAACAACTCTGTAGAACGGGGGAGACTAAGTCTGTGTGTCTGCGCGCATCTAATTACAAAAAACTCTGACTCAAGCCTGCGGACGGCGGGCGAAGATTTCTTCGCCAATAGGAGGCACTCTATATTTAGCTATGATGGATTTTTCCACTTCTTGAGATATTCAAATTTTCTGCGCAGAGCAAAGAGAGAGAGAGAGAAACTGTAGCTTATCAGCTGTAAAAATTCAGCAACTGTGGCTTTCATCGTTTAGAGTATTTCTTGCTTGAATGTTGATAAATTCTAAGGCTGTTTCTTGTCTGTCTGAGGGGAAGGTTTTCAAAGTACTCGAGAATATGCAGGATTTATTAGAGTCTATAAGAGATGTTCAGAAATGAATATCAAGTGAAAATGTCTTGTATTTCTCTAGTCCTTATCATCCGTTCCCTCGTATTATCAAGATGTGAAACCTTTTCTGCAGGACTTTGTTTAAAAGCAGCTTGTTTCTTTCTAGTTTTCTGGATTCTTTTCATATTTTATCAACCCCTTTACATGCTTTCTCAAAATGAGGTTATGGTTGACCTCTACCTAAAAATGTTTTCCTAGATTTTCATTGGATAAATTTTTCGAACTAGCGAGATCGTATCTCTCAAAACAATAATTGTCACCCAGACACTATCATATTAGCATCAATCACGTACAAAATTTTGCATACCAAAATAGTAGGAACTGGTCCCAATTTGTTGACTGTTCTTCATTATAAGAAGAGATTAATTGATTAAACTAATTGATTATTCAAGCGAACGAATAGGATGTTGTTAATTGAATTGTAGTATGGACAATTTGGCCAAGATCAACTGCAGCTGTTTAATGTAACTGGACATAGCAAAATTTTCAGGAGCTGGGGGAGGGGGGGGGGAGGGTGAGAGAAGAATATTTTGGAATTAGAAATCTATTGCTGATTCATCAAAATGCATTATGGGTAGAAGTGCATAAGTATATATACATAAAAGTAAGTGTGAAACCACACAGCAATTTTGCGATGTAATTCACATGGTATCGATCTTGTTCATTTTCCTCTGTTTTCCTTTTAAAAAATGAATTTAAAATGAAATATACAGATATATAGTTTGCATAAGACTGATGGCAATTTTACTTAAAGCAGGTAATTTTCGAATATACCCATTTTTTGGCCTTCCAGAAACACAGGTCATCATATATACAAATACAAATTTTTGAGTTTGGGGAAAATTTGTTTGCCTAATTTGTTCCTGGCTTTTGGCTGCCATTTCAGTCGAGCAGAAAAACAGAGGTATTATAAGTACTCTCTGACATTTAGACACTCTTTTATGAACAGTGGAAAGTTGAGGCTTAGACACTTAGAGAAATATGCCCTCGTAAAGCAACTGTATACATTATCAGATCATTATTACACAAGATTGATATTTTAATGGCTTTTGAACTGAATGTCCCAAGGATGGTCAGGTTTTAAGATTAATTACCTTCAAGTGATATGTCACAGAGAGAGGGAGAGAGGATTGTTGGTTCGGACATTTTCAAAAACTCCCTTTGTTTTTATTGCTGGATTCCTTTGTTTTGGTCGATACACTGAACACAGCAGCTCAAATGCTATTACAGGAAAGAGTCAAACCCACTTGTCATCTTCAGATCTTAATGTGATATAGAGATCTTTTGAAATGAATGTTAATTTACAGAAATTATATGATATTAGGTCCACAAGATTTCTCCAAAACTGACTGAATATGGTAAATTTAGATATTGGAGAAAGTGGGCAGGTATAGGAGGAGTGGGGGCAGCAGTGCTAGAATGTTTCCAGTCATGTGGTCGTACTGTCGGTAGATGGGAAAGTGCAAGTGTAGGTTGGAGACAGGTAAGAGAGGAGCAAAAGTTAAAATCCAGAATCCAATATCCATGATTGGTTCCTGTACCTGACTGTTATTGCAACACTTTTGTACACAGCTATACTGTACATTGCAGTGACATTTTACTACACTGGAGTTTCATTACACATTGCATGGTGCAGTATGTATCGATCTAATTAAATGTATTCCAGGAAATTGAACCAATATATATATCTAAATATATACACGGTATATATATTATAAGTCAAACTTAGTGCTCAGACTGATTGGCATTCTATCCAGGGACATTCTCGCATATGTTTGCATTTTATTGGCATCATTTTCGGTTTTATTGATCTTTAAAGTTACTATGTTCATTTGGAATGATAAGAATGCAACTGACTTTCCTCTCGCCTTTGACCCTTCTAAGAGAGGTCACCATGTATGTGGTGATGGTGACTATTGCTTGTGAGAGAACTGTAGCTGTAGAGGGTCTGTGTGGCTTTACAGATCATACTAGTAGCACTGAGAAGGGTCTGTGCCAGTGTTAACTATGTTGTTTATGTACCTGATTAATATTTGATGATGTGGTGTGAGAGGGGGGTGGTAGAAGAGGGGGGTGGTGGGAGAGGGGTGGTGGGAGAGGGGTGGTGGGAGAGGGGTGGTGGGAGAGGGGTGGTGGGAGAGGGGGTGGTGTGGGAGAGAGGGAAACCAAATTATGTGTAAGGCAGTTTTAATCTCACAATTTCAAATGTCAACTACATTTAACCATGTTAGTTATTCTCATATTTGGTGGGGGTGGGAGGGGGAAACCAAATTTGCTGTTTGGAAAGCCAAAATTATGTGTAAGGCAGTTTTAATCTCACAACTTATAAAAATGTGTCAACAACATTTAACCATGTTAGTTATTCTTCATTTGAGGGGGGGGGTGGGGAAGGGGGCAACAAAATTTGCTGTTTGCGAAACCAAAAATATGTGTTAGGCAGTTTTAATCTCACAATATAAAAATGTCAACTACATTTAACCATGTAAGTTATTCTCAATTTTGGTGGAAGGGGGGGGGGGCGGGGTGGTAGGGGGAAACCAAATTTGCTGTTTGGAAAACCAAAATTATGTGTAAGGCAGTTTAAATCTCACAATTTATAAAAATGTCAACTTCATTTAACCATGTTTAAAGTTATTCTTATCTATACTGTGGTTACAAGGATCAGCACTAGTGGACTATTGCATACATAGACTGACTGTGTATGGGACAGTGGAAGATAACAGCCATTGGTTCCTCCCCTCACCCCCCTCCATTCCTTGTGTGCATGCTTTCTACGGTCCTGAAGTTAACATACTTGGCATACTTGTCATTTTAATTATTTGAGCAACCAGAGCCTGTCAATAGGATAGTGTACTCAGAGAAATCTTATCAATGGGTTATTGAGAAGTGATTAACCCGGGGGAGTAAATAACAGACCATCAACGGGTTTTGAGTTCAAGTCGTTAAGCTCTGGTGTATACGTGCAAACTATCATTACCCTGTAAAAACGGAACTGACGTACAGTTTATATCAATTTTCCTTCACAGTGTATCTACTATCTATGTGTTATACGTATAGCAGTGTATAGAAGGGCCTTTGAGCTCTCTCTCATCAGGATGTAAACTTGATACAGTTTGAAAGGAAATTTAGTCTGTAATAAGGATGCAATTAATTAGTTTCTACCTAAGTCACAAACTAAAGGTCTTTTCAATTTTATATTGGCTGTATTTTATATTGTCATCCGATGGTTTGACAAGTCTAGTAGGAGGGACTTGTAATTAATGGTCACTAATAAACTGAAGTATGCAGATTACTATAGATGACAGTACTACAGTACAGTGTGCTAAATGGTGCTATGGGGAATCTTGATGTTAGTATACGTAGCTAGTTGCAGATAAATTTCTAACACTAATTTGAACTCTGCACTGCACTGCAGTATGACCAGCACGTATGCAGAACTTACTGTTTATTTCCTTGACTGTGTGCCTTGACCATATTTCAATTAACATTGTACACATATTGGAAAAATATTGAAAGTGATTTTGGATATGTTTGGTTTCTGTAAATTACGTGTACAAAATTAACACTAGCCTCTTACAATGACACATATAAAATTGAAATGGGAATTGGTCAGTGATTAACATAATCCATGTGGTGAAAAGAACCAAGTAGGCCTACTGTAGCCATGTCTCTAATAAGGTGATGTCTTATTTTGATTAAAACACAGGGCATGTTTAGTAACCTAAGAAGTTGTATATGACCCAACAACTCTAACAACTGATTTGTGAACCTTCTGGTGATTTTAGAGAGGACACTACGGTGTGTGGATCAAGTTTAGAGAGGACACTACGGTGTGTGGATCAAGTTTAGGGTTAAATAGGATGGTGAGAAAGTTGTGTGGGTATTTGAGATGCTGGTGGGACGTAGGTAGACAGTGGCGGAGCTAGGGGTATTGGTCAGGGGGGGCAAAATTGTCTGTAGGAGCGCATTCGACACTATCTAAGCGGAACACCAACCAGGTTGGCGCGGAGCGTACAGAAATTTTTTGAGTTAAGATACTCTCTACATCGCCGGAAATGACCCTTTCCGGGCCTTGCTAATTTGCAGATAATGTGACAAATGTCAATAGGTAGATGAGAGCGCAATAAAAAAGTCAATAATCGCGAATAAGTAAAAAGTGGTAAAAAGCTGAAAAGGGCGCCAGTTGAGTCCGTCAGGGGGGGCATCCGCCCCCCCCCTGACTGTATTGACGCTCCGCCACTGTAAGTAGATACCTTTGGTGTCCCTCCCTCCCTCCCTCTATTACCGAAGCGTAGATACTAGAAGCTTTATTGTAGGTAATTATAACCATTGTAAGTTAGCAATAATAGTCGAAAGGCAATTGAGTCATGTCAACCCCTTTTTCCAACCATGCCAACCACATATGTACATGTTGTGGCCTCACAATAAGTGCTAGCCTATGTCTATTCGGTCTCATTTTGGTGCCAAGTTGGGAGAGAAAAACGATCATCGGGGAATCAAACTAGTAATTATTAACGTCATCAACATACAAAATAGGACTGTTCCTCTGTGTGGTGGTTGTGGTGATGATGAGGAGAGCAGATTTGTAGATTTTAAGCAGCATTTGGAATCTAGATGTTATTTCTAACTAGAATGATTTGGTTTCGTGGGATTGCATTTTTGGACATGAAACATCCATCATCAGAGGAAAGCAATTACAGTACTTTCGTTTGGAGCGTACAAACTCGTAATTAAGTCAGATTAAAAAGAAGCAGCTCAATTAGTGCCTCGCAAAGATCCTTCAGGTTAATGAACTGAAATAAATGTTAGCCTGATCAGTGCAGGGGAATCATGGATAATTATCTGTGGAATGCATGTTATATGTATACTGTGTACATGAGCTATAAACTCACATTGCTTCTTTTAACGCTATGTGTAAAATATATGAAAATAATGTATACTAGCAGAAATCTGGAGGGGTTTAGAAAAGGAATGCATGTGTTAAGTTACTTGCAAGTTACATCTTCATTAGGGGATAAACCAAAAGTAGAAGGATGTCTTTATAGTATGGTATAGCTAGTAATTAATTAATTTAAATAATTTAGCTAGTGCCGCACAATTGAGTAAATATGTACACAGTGGGTTTGGCTATACATGCACCACTATTAAACCTTGTTGTTATTTCGATTAACATTGATTGAATAAATATCTCTTAGTCATTCTCCCAAGTTCCTCATCTCAGAGCTAGATGTGATGATAAATTCTTCTCTCCCTCGCTCTCTCCCTCTCAATCTCTCTTCCTCCTTCCTTTTCCTGTTTGATGTTCAAGACTGAAGACAAAGATAAAGTCTGTTTGTACATTCCCAAAAACAACCATGACATGTCAACACAAACCTTCAGATGATAAAAGATTACCTTTGTTTGTATTTCTTCTAATTAAATGGAGCCTACATTATTTAAAGGCCACATACTGTACTATGGTGAGTTCAGCTTATCAATGCTCCTCGGTGTGCAGTACATGCAGTACATTGGGTAGAAGTGGAAAGACAGACAGTCTCCACATTGTCAGCAGATAATGGAAGTTATGAAAATGGTCGATTACATGTCCTTGAAAGCAGCTATTATGTATTCATTATGTATTTGTATTCATATTTTGAGGGGAACAGATCAGGATAGGGCAGGAGAGAAATGGGAGGGTTAGGAGGGAGAAATGGGGGGATGGGGGATTAGGAGGGGAGGAATGGGGGATTAGGAGGGTAGAATGGGGGATTAGGAGGGGAGGAATGGGGGGGTTGGGAAGTAAGAGGAAGAAGTTTGGCAGGATGGTGAGATGGAATTGAAGGAATGAACGATAATGGAGTACACTGTCTTCTCCTGTTGCTTTTATAGGATTCAATAATGTGCCAAAATCAGAAAAAAAAATCCAAACTTTTGTGAATTCAGCGAGCAACATACTGTACTGCAGCTGTTAATGCTGTTCAGTAAGCCGAGAGGAGAATAAGGACTTGCTAGTACTATAAGGTCACCTGCTCCCTGGCCGTAACGCTAATCTATAGTCTCCCTAAAGAATGCTCTCATTCAGAGAACCTGAACCAAATAATATTAGCTATGCTTGATTTCTGATGCAGAAAGCAATCCATCCACAGATCTGCTCCCACAAAAACCTTTTTTACCCTTTGCATTACCTTTGACAGATTTACATATTTCCACATACTGTACCTGGAAAACTGCACAGACCAGTGTATCTGTATTGTCCGTGTAGTCGTCTGACCTTACTTAGCTTAATACTGCAGGTTAATACTGCAGCGTAATAATGCAGCTTAAATACTTCTTCCACCACAAAAGAGAAAGCAGACCATTGCTGTAGTCAGTATTACTTCTGGGAAGTGGTTTAGTACGATGACCAGTGCATTTCCTGGCATTGGTGACTGATTAAACACACACACACACATATGAATGGAACCATGTTTATTCAGCATACCACAGTATGTTACATATAAGTATTGCTCCTTTAAATACTTGTAGTAAATTGGGAAAACTGGCACAATGCCAGGTCCAAAACTATATGAAAGTCATCTTCTCAAATTACTGAAGCGGCTAGTAAGTATTGCTGTCACTATGAATTATTCATGAGTAAAAGGTGGGAAAAGTACAGAGAGAGAGAGAAGCTGCACACATGCCTGGATGATGCAGGTATGCAGTGTAGCATGCCGATTTATTGGACCAATATTCCGGAGATGTATCAGGCTATAAATTCTGTGGGTACTGTCAACCAATTCTAATCTCTCTCCCTGCACGCATGCATGCATGTATGCTCAGCTGTAGGACCGACCCTACAGTATGATACTGCTGTATTAAGTTTAATAACACCTATATGTGTGATTATCAATTTGTCCACGGCTAGTTTTTTCTTATTCTACCGTGACAAACTGGCCATGATGAAACTTGTAGTTTTTACATAATTGAAAAAGCAGAGACTGCTTAGAAAAGGGGGAAAAAGCGATATCCAGAAAGGAACATGTAACCCTCGATATATAGCGTTTGAATCAAGCTGTAAATTTGCTTAAGAAATCGACGTGTGTACATATTTATTTAATTTAAGGTTTAGTATTAGTTGACTGATTAGTTTCTTTACATGTGCAGTAATGCAGCACTCTATACTGTTCTTGGTATTGCCCCCACTTTGAGTTTTGTTTTCAGAACAGCCATGGAAGGCTATTTGCTATTTTACTACTTAGTGGAATTATAGCAGCATTCTGGGTCAAGTAACACCTAAGTGATGTTAACGAGTTTTCAGATTGATTCATTCTGAGGATGAACGTTTTTTACTTTAAAAGTTTTCGTGTCCTCATTTTAAAGAAATGTCTGGGGAATTATGAAAGTGTATTTGTGTCACATCCTGATTTTTTTTCCTTCTTTGAAGCCATGTTTAATTTTGTAAGTGTGCAAAATGTTATTTGTCATCAACAGTTTTACCAGGCCTATGGAGTATATTTATACTCGATCAGAATAAAAGTGCAAATGATCAAGCAAAGTAAGGAGGGGTCCCTTTTAGATCTTATCACCATATCAATATTAAATAATGATCAAAGAATTACTGATTTGGTTTTCGACAGTTCACCGCAATCCCACCCACACCCCACCACAGACACTTAAGTTTCATATTTGTCTAAAAATTTGTTAAATATTGTAATTTTATTTTACTATTTGGAATAAAATATGAAAAAGATGAGACCTAAAGTATGAGATTTTAGCGTTCAGTAGGATTGACGAGAAAGAAGGCGTTTTTCAAAAGACTGCTTCAAATAGCCGGGGTGTTTCGGTTCAAGAAACTGTCAACATTTACTCACAAAATATTTGAACTGAAGCTTGACTATAATCAGCCTAACAAAACGACATCGTAAATGATTGTAAACTGCAAAGTTGATCAAAGTAAAATCACATGAAGCAATTTTAAATAGGCAGGATGTCTTCGTTACAAGTTACTGAAGATGATCTTTATGCCCGTAGCCATATCTCAATGATTGCTGCATTGGACTGTGTGTGATTACAGTACATGTGTTAGATGGAGTTATGGATCAGTGAACCCCTCACCTTGGTTAGTTTGTGATAGTATAAGAGCATTTTAAAAGCATTTAAGCATTAAGAGCATTTTGAAATGTCAAAGAGATAAACAGAATTATGTTTCATCTTGGTTGAGTATTTATCAAATTATACAATGAAATGTGAACATCCGGCTGTTTTCAGTCTGTTAAATCTCTCTTATATCTCAGCCTTCATGTCACTTTGACATTTTCTTGGAAGTAACATTGGATTATATTCAACAATTCAACAAGCTCAGTAAGACTATGCAAGGGAGCTACAATCTTTGGCTGTTATAGTCTTTTACTATTTTATCCATCTATCGCATGCTATGAATGCTGCTTGTCTGTGGTTTGCTCCATTGTGGGATAAAAACTGTGTTGGTTGTTGTCCACATCAGGACCCTTTTGATTAGAGATTGCAATAGGTTAAAGGTCATTTGAGGTGAAAAGGATGTGCAAATTTGAAATCGTTCAAAATGATTCTTACTTTGTCGAGAATTTAATGTGTTTAAGGAGGTATAAAAATAAGGGTGGAAGCTCATGTAATTTTGTCTGTTCCACTTGACGTCATACAGGTTTAGAGGTATCTCCCCCCCCTCCCCCACCCCTCGCCCTCCACAAAAGTACATCTGAGGTTGCAATGATCCTAACAGATACCTATCCTCCTGTCCTCTCACTGTAATATAGTCTTACTGTGTGCAGATGCTTCATTAAGAAACGGTCCCCCTTTAAAGAATAGGCCAGCATCGGTGACCATTCTGCTGCAGACAACGTTTTAGAACAGTTATTTGTCTCATATGTTGAAAAGTTCTTTATCCTTGATACATCCATTGTCGTCTACACATGATAATGTATAAAGGTGCTACAAAGATGCAGTGTACATGGATGTAAGTAGTACATTTCCTGAGCATTTACTTCTGTTATCAGGCTGGCAATCCTGTGTGATTAATATGACTAATGAGATCATTACCAGTCCCATAGTCACCGCAAATTGGGTTAAAACTTTTATCTTCCTCGGATGGCTTGCCCCAAGGGATTCAGGCACTCGATAGTGGCTGTCGTGAATCGGGTCGGCCGAGTTCCCAAAAGTAATCGTGGACGGAAGAAGATATCAAATGTCCAGAAAGGTCATGAAGACCAATTTACGTGACGGAAGATTATACGGTAGTGTGCGTTTCCATGATATAATGTACTAACAGTGTACATATATATAGTACTGGTTCAATGATTGTTGTCAAAGCATGCCTAAGAGAATGCTTGAAACTTCAGAATGAGAATTATAAATTATATAGCTCAAAAATCATCTTACATCTGGGTGTTTAATTTCTATATAAATTGCTGCATAAATATGTAAGTTTCTTGAGAAATTGTCATTGACAAGTCACAGGCTCATTTATGAAAGTGACTGTGCTACCTAGTCTATCGCACAAGCCAATTGTCT
>JAIPMN010001344.1:0-14322 GCA_020650975.1 Apostichopus californicus | reverse complement strand
CCCCCCCCCCCCCCGGTCTGGAGTGTGACTGATTTCACCAACCAAGTAGTGGTCACATCCTGCTGCTTCTAATGTCATCAACTGAAGAGAAAGCTCACATCACAGTGCAAAGTCTAGATAAACCGATTTTTAGCACTCTCCTAAGAAATAAAATGGGTGCCTCCTTTATAGATAATTTGTCTGCATGATATTTGAAAACCATTCATGTTTAGTTTCTATTTCAATGTATCCATTTTATTTTCAAATTCATCCTTTTTCCTATAGGACATTTCCAGTAGCTGCAGATATTGGATCTGGAAGAGGGCACATTGCAAAACATTTAACTGATGTAAGTGTAGAATTGATACATAGGAATGGTCGTATGTGATTGTTATGTAATGTCACGTCAACTCCTTCTCCTCTCCCCTTGCCCCCCCCCCCCACCACACCAATGGGTCAGTATGTAAAACATTGCTAGCAGTTTTCAAATTTCTTTCCAAGAGATGATAAGCTCCCTGATTATTCATAGATATAAAGAACGACTAACTGAAACAATCAAAATGTCAAAATGGAAGGAAATGCTTTGAGACTGTGAAATACCTGTTGATATTTGAATATGACCTCTCTAGCATATTTAGGGAGAATACCCATTGACCTGTATAGTATAGTTTACATGTACATGTTAACATTCACATCAGAAGATAAAGACTACACAGGCATAATAATAATCTACAGATATCACTTCTTTTCTTGGACATGTTCACATTTTCAAGTTTACAGGGTAGAAATGAACATGATGTGATAGTTACATTAAAACCCTGTACCATATTACACTGCATGAGAATAAAGTACTTTAAAGTGTGGTATTTAAGGATTTTAATGGGGGGGGGGTGTGATGGGAAGAGGAAAATTCCCAAATTCCAGTGACTAATTTAGGTTATGGTTAACCTATGCCAGAGGCAAGTGAAGGATTTTATAAAGGAGGAGCAGGTGTGGCACTGGGCTCCTTGAAAATGACCTCCATGTAAGGGGGCTGGAGTCCCCCTCCCCCCAAAAACATGGAATATAGAAGTCAAATGTGCATTCTGAGGTATATTTAAACTATGCAGGTTGGTCTACAATTAGCTCTAAGTGCAAGGTTGTACTAATTTTTTGTGTGGTCCACTCATAGCAGTTGTCTAATTCTTCCCAGCCAGCTGAAGGTAAGAAATCCCCTGACTGAGCCATGCCCCCCCCCCACCCACCTCCCTCCCCCTGTGTTTGCATGCCAGTGGTCAGACTACATTTGCATTATTAACAACAATTAAGGAGGAGTAGGGTGAGTAGTAAGGGGTGGATGATTAGGAACCAGTTACAAGAGTTTTGAGCTTTTGTTCTTTGTTATTAAGGTAAATGGAAGATCTATGCCTTTCTGTTCATTAAAAGATTCCATTATTTTAATAATTCTTAACGTGCATTATTGTTAATGTGCTGTACAAGGTTCTTTGTTTGTTTTTATCTTATAGTAATTTAATACTTACAACAAAAGTTCCTTTTCTCAATGAATATGAAAAAAGGAATATGATTTATAATGACAGTTTTTTTTTTTTTTTTACTATCTTCTTCCAGGACCTTGTTGGGAAACTGTATCAGTGTGAGATGTCGTCATTAATGTTGGTAAGAGAATTTTCTTTCAATTCTTTCAAGATTTTGTAGTTATATAAAGTAAAGTATAGCAGAATGATATATGTACTGGATATTGGCCAATTTGCTATATAGATGCAAAATTGTATACAGTTTTGTAAACATCCTTGAAACAAAAGAAGATGAAAAAGGAGGAGAAAAGAAAGAAAATCAATAAAAACTGATGATAAATCATAGTGCTGGAATTCAATGCTGTTACCACATTATTATTTATATCTGCCTTCATCTCCCTACAATGTAGTGTTTTTGTGCTGTGGATGAGATGATGATGACTTTAAGGTGTGCAGAATGTACAGTATTAAGTGGTGTGTAGTGTTACAGACCTACAAATGAATTCTGGTGTGCTCCTAATCCACCCACTTAATCTCACAAGATGGGTTTGATGTAACAGCTCACTTTAAATTACTTACCTCACAAGTTAGGTGGGTATTGCAGTCAGTTATCTCATGATTGAGGTGTAATGTAGCAGTTCACCCAGTTATCTCACTATGAGGTGGGTTTCAGCAGTTTACCCACTTATCTCACAAGTGAGATGTGATGTTAGCAGTTTACTCACTTACCTCACAAGTGAGATGTAATGTTAGCAGTTTATTCACTTATCTCACAGGTGAGATGTAATGTTAGCAGTTTATTCACTTATCTCACAGGTGAGATGTGATGTCAGCAGTTAACTCACTTATCTCACAAGTGAGATGTTATGTTAGCAGTTTACTCACTTATCACAAAAGTAAGATGTAATGTTAGCAGTTAACTCACTTATCTCACAAGTGAGATGTAATGTTAGCAGTTCACACACTTATCTCACAAGTGAGATGTGATGTTAGCAATTAACTCAATTATCTCACAAGTGAGATGTGATGTCAGCAGGTTACTCACTTATCTCACAAGTGAGATGTGATGTTAGCAGTTAACTCTCTTATCTCACAAGTGAGATGTGATGTTAGCAGTTAACTCATTTATCTCTCAAGTGATATGTGATGTTAGCAGTTTACTCAATTATCTCACAAGTGAGATGTGATGTCAGCAGTTTACTCACTTATCTCACAAGTGAGATGTGATGTCAGCAGTTTACTCACTAATCTCACAAGTGAGATGCGATGTTAGCAGTTTACTCACTTGTCTCACAGGTGAGATGTGATGTTAGCAGTTTACTCACTTATCTCACAAGTGAGATGTGATGTCAGCAGTTAACTCACTTATCTCACAAGTGAGATGTGATGTAAGCAGTTAACTCACTTATCTCACAAGTGAGATGTGATGTCAGCAGTTAACTCACTTATCTCACAAGTGAGATGTGATGTCAGCAGTTTACTCACTAATCTCACAAGTGAGATGTGATGTTAGCAGTTTACTCACTTGTCTTACAAGTGATATGTGATGTTAGCAGTTAACTCACTTATCTCACAAGTGAGATGTGATGTCAGCAGTTTACTCACTTATCTCACAAGTGAGATGTGATGTCAGCAGTTTATTCACTGATCTCACAAGTGAGATGTGATGTTAGCAGTTACTGTAACTCACTGATCTCACAAGTGAGATGTGATGTTAGCAGTTTACTCACTTATCTCACAAGTGAGATGTGATGTTAGCAGTTTACTCACTTATCTAACAAGTGATATGTGACGTTAGCAGTTGTGATGATCACATCTCACTTATCTCACAAGTGAGATGTTATATTAGCAGTTTACTCACTTATCTCACAAGTGAGATGTCATATTAGCAGTTTACTCACTTATCTCACAGGTATGGTGTGATGCTGCAGAGCACCAAATGATCTCATGAGTGGGATTTGGTGTAACAGTTCAGTTCACCCACTTATCTTGCAAGTTAGGTTTTGCGTCACAATTCAACGACTTACCTAATAATGGAGGTGTGGTATATAGCAGTTTATCAACTTATGTCAATTGAGGTTGGGGGGTGGGGGTGCAGCAGTAAATACCAACTTATCTCACATGTGAGCTGTTGTACAGCAGTTGACCCACTTATCTTAGAAGTGAGGTTTGTTATCACTACTTCACCACTTGTCTTACAAGTGCGGTGTGGGTCAGTAGTTCACCCACTTATTCTCACAAGTGAAGTGTGCATGGTATAGCAGATGACCCACTTATCTGGTAAGTGAGGTTTGTTATCACTACTTCACCACTTGTCTTACAAGTGAGGTGTGGGTCAGTAGTTCAACCACTTATCTCACAAGTAAAGTGTGCATGGTATAGCAGTTGACCCACTTATCTTGGAATGAGGTTTGGTATCACTGCTCACCCACTTGTCTTACAAATGCGGTGTGGGTCAGTAGTTTACCCACTAATATCTCTCAAGTAGGGTGTGCATAATATAGCAGTTTGACCCACTTATGTTGGAAGTGAGGTTTGGTATCACTGTCCACCCACTTGTCTTACAAGTGCGGTGTGGGTCAGTAGTTCACCCACTTATCTCACAAGTGAAGTGTGCATGGTATAGCAGTTGACCCACTTATCTTGGAATGAGGTTGGGTATCACTGTCCACCCACTTGTCTTACAAGTGCGGTGTGGGTCAGTAGTTCACCCACTTATCTCACAAGTGAAGTTTGCATGGTATAGCAGTTGACCCACTTATCTGGGCATGAGGTTCGGTATCACTCTCCACCCACTTGTCTTACAAGTGCGGTGTGGGTCAGTAGTTCACCCACTTATTCTCACAAGTGAAGTGTGCATGGTATAGCAGATCTTATCTCACTTATCTGGTAAGTGAGGTTTGGTATCACTGCTCACCCACTTGTCTTACAAGTGAGGTGTGGGTCAGTAGTTTACCCACTTATCTCACAAGTAGAGTGTGCATCATATAGCAGTTAGACACACTTATGTTGGAAGAGGGTTTGGTATCACAGTTCACCCACTTGTGTCACAATTGAGGAGTAACATAACAGGTTCACCCTCTTATCTACAGTGATGATATAACCATTGAAGTGTGGTATAACCGTTCACCTTCTTATTTTACAAACTGTGATGTTTGTCATATAACAGTCAGGGCAGATTTGTGCCTGTGATAAACAGGTTGCTGGTCGGAGGCAATGTGTGGCAACTTAATCAAGTAAAGAGGTAAATTTGAAAGTTTTGATAATTAGGATCAGCTTATAAATTAATTAGAGCTTGAATCTAGCATGAAACTATACATATATATGTCCTCTGCCAGATACTACAACGTATTGCCAGTAGTGTTCATTCGTGAATATGTCGGCCATCATGAAGAAGTTTGGGAAGAAATAATTCACATAAATAAAGTAACAGTGCAATCAATTTATGAGTGTTAAGTAGACAAGGGACAATTTGCCATTGCAATGAATGAATTTATGAATTTTACATGATTCTAGATGCTTTAAAATGTCACCATTAATCTTTGATGACATTTTCAACTCGGATTAAAAGTTGTCATCATGTTCATGTTGTATCTCTGTCATACTGGTAAGCCGATTGCTATTAACTTTGATACCTTAAAAGGCGGAATATAATTTCTTTTTTGAATTTTATATTATTTAAATTTATGGCAGAAAATGAGAGCATCGCTACTTTATCTGGCAATTCTCAAAACGGTACGGGAGATCTTTTCTTCATGAAATTACAATAAATCATTCCACTGCTAAGAAGATGGAATTTCTCTTAACCACAATTCAGTTAAGACGACGGTTACTTAGTTTCCTTGTTCGCCTTTACCTCTCTCTTAACAAATTCGATGACGTCAATCACCTTCTTAACTATTCTGGTCGTCTTACAATTGCTGTTAATTCATGTTTTTTTGAGGCATTGAATGGTTGAGAGTCTGATATGCTGACACCTTCTCCAGTTACTGATAATTTTTAACAAAAAGCAGACTTTTTTTGTCTCTTCCAGGAGATGGTAATCTATGTCAAACGGAATAAATATGAAAACTTATTCACGTCTCCTTTCTAATTCAGTTTCTCACTTTTGAATCGTTCGGGTTTTTAAGTAAGTGATAATTACTTCTAGTTTGAGGCTTCTCTTACGGATGAAAAAGGCTTTATTTCTTATTTTTATTGTCATAGGCAAAGCTGAAAAAACTTTTAAAAATAGGTAGCTTACCAAAAGCAAACAAAAGAAGCAGAGGAAGAGAGAGAGAGAACAAAAACACAAAAAAAAGCTAATAAATTGGGAAAGAGAAAGAGAAATCAAGAAGTAGATATAGGTTGGAAGGGAAAAGGTTAATGTAGGACAAAGACTCGCTCTGAAAGCAACCGGCGATTTGATCTGCTCTCATGAGATAAGGGCCGAAAGAACTTGTGTGTTTTTATTTGACTCGGATTCACATTGGGGTGCCCGAGAAGGGAAAAGTCCAGTCATGACTCATTAGTTGGGCCTCTTCTGAAGAGGACGTGGCATTCCCAGACCAACAGAAATACAGCAAGACTAAATTCTACCATTAATTTGTGGCTAAATATATATAACGTGATATATGCTAGCTTATTTAAGTTACAAAAGAAACGAGAAATTTACTACGAGGCTACCCACCCTTTTTTTTACTTTATGGTCTGATCTGAGAACCCTATAAGATAAGTATAGATTGAGAGAAAAACAGACTGCTTCAGAATTTAAAGCGAAGATGGATCGATCTCTTCGTGTGCTTTTTCGTGATTGATGGCCCCTCTCATTAATAGTTTGGACAAAAAAAAAAAAAGTACATTAACTGAGTTAGTACAGTAATGGTTTATGATATTATTGCATAATTTTAAGAAGATCCCACCACACTCTGCCATTCTGTTTCCTGTGATTTAAAAAAAAAATTATGCAGCAAAAGATTCACTGGTAAGATTGATATAATTAGAGACAAAACCTATTTACTAAAATAGCTTGGCATAATCAGCAAGTTGGGCAATATTCATTCTGGAAATAGCATTAATGAAACAAAGTGTTTACGTGACACCTTCTGTTGTAGTTACAGGTAGAGACCTTAAGTAATTTTGGCGGGACAAAGTCGGGCAACATTCAAAGTGTTGCTTGCCAGGAAAATGTATGTGAAGGTCCCGTTCCCAAGTCGCTGTTCAATATTTGAAGTCATTTTCTTATTAATGTATATATAGAAATATTGTACAACGCATATAATGGTCCTTTCAAATGTCCTACCATTCACTGTCTCTCCTAGTGTTACATGATCTTTGAATAGCGGGGAGACACATCCTCCGTCGAAAATTGTCAAAAGTAAAGGAAACAAAATTGCTAAACTGTAGCTTTTTTTTACCAGCGCGGAGTGAAAATGTGTGACAAATGTTGTGCCTTCTGTCACGTCACGAAACCCTAGGGATATCTCAACCGTCATGTGACGCATTGTATTGTGGGCGAGTGCATCCCCCTTTGTTATAAACCTCTTTCTTGAGGTGATGCTTTTTAAAAAGAACAACAACAAAAAATGAAAGAAAAGAAAGAGAAAAAAAGAGGGAGAGATAGAGAGAGAAGAAAACAACTTTCTCTTCAGTTTTTTTCTACTTCACATTTTTAGGATCAGTCTCCAGAACCTGAGGGCATCGAGTCTGTCAAGATGCAAGTAGACGAGGAAGAATTGCCTTTCGAACCGGAAGTTTTTGACCTAGTTTTAAGTAGTTTGAGGTGCGTATGAAACAATAGCTTTGGATATATTTTACCCCTTTCTCTTCATATTCAGTTATCCTCTGCTGATGGAAATTCCCTGCATGACTGCCCTGTGGAATAATACCCCTATTAAGAGACATGTATTATTTAAGAGCTTATCTCCCCCCCCCCCCGATACTCTTCGGGGACGAAAGAATAATCCGGTGTCAGGTATGAAAATGTCGTGCGAAACGTGAAAACTGCCTCGAGACACCATTGATAATGATCTATAACGGTTGTTTATATTCAGAACGAGCAAACTTCAGCTACTAAATTGTGGAAGATATATAAAATAAAATAAAATTATGTACAGAGCAATCATATTTGGTAGGTTTTTTTTATTGTTTATTTCTTATGACAACCCACTTCATAAACCTGAAGGCTAAAAACTGTTAGGCAAAGAGCTACAGTAACTTTTAATTATTTTCTTGATACTACACAAATAAACAGGAAGGAGAATTAGATTTAGATGTTTAGACAGAATCAAGAAACTAAAACATTCCATCTGTGGACATTCTCAAAGGTTGGATGATTTGCTTGACAGTTTTTCTGTGAGTGGTTTAATGACTTTTAGATAAAATTGAAAAAATAAAACACTAAAAGGGATAGATATTTTGCAATTATTAATAAAAATGATAATATTTACTACTCAGGTACCAACAAAGATCATTTAATCTGGAATATACACATGCAACACATTTTGAAGGTATTTAAACTGCTACAAATACTCATCTTTACACTTCTCATGCACTATGGGTCAAGAAATTCTCCACTTTTTAATCAATGTTAGCCCTTTAATGAGATTCCCATAACCAGAACAAGGAGATGCTGAGGGTGGTTCTAGCAATTTCTGAGGTTCGGAGAGATATCATTTATTTTCAGTCAATTATTCAACCATGAGTTTAATTGTTCATTCATCTAGAATTTGTTATTGTAATTGTAAGCTATTAAAAATAACCCCATAGTGATATATGTTAGCAGTTTGCAGTTAATATAGAAGTATTTTTCTCTCTTGGTGAAGTTTACACTGCACAGATGATAAAGTTAATTTATTATTAATCTTTTTGTAGCGTTATTCAAACCAATTGGTAGCGTTTGGCAAAAATCATATACTAATAAAGTTTGTTTTGTTATTATTCAAGATCTCAATCTGGCAGATACACATAATATGTATATATTTATATATGCTAAAATACTATGCCTACAGGCATGCAAATGGATTTTGGTGAGATGTAAACTCACATTTGATAAATTCATTGAAATAGTCAAACACCAACAACAAAGTAAGCTGTTTTAACTTCTCTAAGACCTTACTGATATACCCACTGTGTATTTATTGGTAGCTGCAGTAAATACCTTCTTATCATAAATAGCCACACTCAAATGAAAGACATAGTTAAGTATTGGTTTCGAAAGGCTGTCTTCCCTCGAAGTTGAGATTTGGGTTGCATTTGGCTAAAGGTATTAATCTATAATATAAGTCTAGAACACTGTGTGTGTGTGTATGTGTATGTGTGTGTGTGTAAATTTCTCGATGTAAGTTTGTTGTTTATGATTACAGACATATCGAGAGTTTTGTCCCTTCATCAAGGGACGGCATTCTACTCTTTCTATAATGATACTTTATGAATTTCTTAGTAACGGAGGAAATAAGAGGGGATTAAGAGACTTTCAGTTTGTTATATTTATAATATATGAATGGCAGCCAAAAACAGCCCGAAGCAGTCTTCCTTAAGATCGTAACTCGTTCTTCGGAGGAATTGGAGATAAATCTAGTTACGGGATTTACCTCGGGGGAGAAGAAAATGTCAACAGCCTGAGCCCGATGTACTCAACTTGAAATTGCTTCTATGAAAGGAAATTCTTTTATTTTTTGGGAATTTCGGAGGGGAGCCGGCTCTGTCGAGGCGCTCGTTAATGAATAGCTGTAGAGCAGAGTGGTACCCCCTCCTGGAGAAAATGACTCGATATTTTGAGGCGTGAGGGAAGTTGTTTTAATTTATGGCAGGAACTTAAATAGCAAGAGGTAATGGAACATGTTTTCAAGCATAATGGAATGTTAGGGTGATGAGTAAAAGAAAACTAGGACAAATTGATAACGTGACCTTGTGAGTGGTGAGTGTATGAATTTTAAAGCATCCATGTTGTATAGTCTCTGATTCAGAATCCAGTGAGCATACAGTAGGCGTAGGAGCCTAATTTGATTTGGGGGGGGGCTGCAACGACTTGGCCGAAAAATGTAACCAAAATTTTTCACGCGCTACGCACACGTTCAACATGTTATTATGCATATCATATAGGCATTCATCACTTATTACATCATATGCCAAAAACATACAAAATCTGTGTTATTACCCATCCATATTGGTTAGAATTATTGGGGAAGTCGTAACAATAGTAATGATAATAATAATATAAGTTTAACCATTGAAAAACACATTGCAAATTATTTTCTTACAGTAGGTGCCTGAAAAATCCTCAGCATATTGCCCGAATTTTCACAAAAATTTTGGGTTGGGGGGCTGCAGTCCCCCCCCCCCCCAGCAGCCCGCCTCCTACGCCTATGCCTATGCCTGTGAGACTTGTAGACATAGACTTCTGTACCTAAATGCAAACTGCATGTGCACGTCCGTAACACACACTAGTTTATTCTGCGGTCGGGACGAATATGTATGTAAATAGTATCTCCAAATTTTGTCACCATGTCGCAACCTCCAATGTTTTGCCGTAAAGTCGATCTGCTATCCGCCAGACATCGTTTCAACATATCTTGTTGAATTCTTCACAAAATAGGTTAAAGATGATCCAAGATATCGCAACAACATTCGGTGTAACGATATGTTTTGCTGATAAATGTATCTAGTCTTGTTTGTTGAGATCCTCGGTGATAACACATTTTACACCTTTGATGTGTTTACAGCTGGTGAACCCTCATCAGATCTAGTACATTGTTACAAATGATTGGGAAAATCCCAAACATACTCTCTCATTTCTGTGTTTCTTGCGAGAGATGTTCAAAAGATTCGCCAGAATTTCAGTTGAAGGGGGACCGATGGCTCAATTGATATCGGATAAGTGAAATACAAGAAGGAAGGGGGATAGTATGTCACTGCGGATTGGATGATATTTAACCTTTCAGTAACACATGAGTTCTATATTCTACCTTGTTTACTTTGGGAATATCTTTTCTTTTTTTTGGGGGGGGGGGAGGGGTGCTGGGCTACTGGAAATGTATGGTTACATAAGTTCTAGGAGAGTTATGGCATCTGTTTTGACTATTATGTGAAAAATGTCAACCTATGTTCATTTCAAGACAAAAGGGAACAAACAAGACAAACAAACATATAAGCAAACAAAACAAGCGAGCAAATAGCAACAAAGCACTGGAAATCACTGGAAATCAAGTCATTTTTGAATTTTCTATCAAACACTCTGTTCTTCTTGATGAGGTGTGTACATTCGGTTGATCAGTTGTACTTTTGAGTACTCCTTCGGTTACATTAGAAGCTTCACAAGAATCATGATCAACATTAGGTGCTGCAAAAAGAACTGAATTATGATGTTTCACAACTTAATAAATCATGACACTTTTGTCAAAAATATGGCACATTAACTGCTATTTCTCCCTGTGTTACTACTGCAATGCTTGGACCATAATTGGGTAGATTTTAAAAGGTGACATTGTATGAATTGGTAGTTCCAAAAAAACAAAACAAAAATTTAAATTTTTCTGTCCAGAGTGAAAAGCTATATCACACATTCTTTATGAACATGTTTAGTTGAAGAGACTGTATAATTTGTTAAGAGAATGCACATGTAATAGCACCTTGTCAGCAGGCGGGGTTTCTTGACATCATCGTGGAAAATGAGTTGTAAAAAAACTTTTGGTTATCTCAATAATGTAAATTGTGCTTCAAATAATCCTCATATTAAGACTGTAAAGTTATCTCGAATTTGGGTCGTTGCTGCCTACAGAAAACTTTACAAAGTTTGAAACTAAATAAAATGCAAATGAATGTAAATCATGCTAGAATATTTGGAGTAAGCCTTTTAGGATTGTAGATATATGCAAGGGAGAGGAGGTGGAAGGCTAACATGTTACCAACTTTTGTAGGCTAGGTAGATTTGAGTGCATATGGAGAGTGGCAGCAGGTAAGTATTTCTGTTTGTGATTTATCCAAACCAGTTAAGGTTTTGGGGATAATTTGCATTGCCAGCCTGGAGCAGATGTAGTGAATTTGACAATAATAAAATGTCATGCATGTGTGATGTTTCACGTACAAACCCCAAAAAGAAAGTAATGAAACTTCAAGTAAGTTCTGAGCAAAACAAAACAAATAAGATGTGACGGATCACTCGCATAAATTATTAATCTCAGAAACGATGGGTTGAGTTAATTGAATGTACCAAATGCAAACTGAAGTGAGTATGATTAATTTTTAATGTTGTCATACATTATTTTTGGAACTGTTTGTCTGCCTTAAGTTTGACATTGCCTTTCAGAGAGGCTGATGCCTGTAAACGACATCTGTGTGATATGTTGTCTGAGTGGAATCTGAAATTTAACAATAATTAACATGTTAGTATAATACTATTGGCAAAATATGATACGTTTAGCTTGATATTACATAAAATTTGTTCGAGAAAGAAGCGATTGTCGTGTGTTAACTTAAATTGTAATATGTAAATCAGGTTGGATTGTCTCACAAAATTGTAAATAACTTTAATTAATTCATTATTTTATCACCTCTTTCTTTGTAGCCTCCACTGGGTGAATGATCTTCCAGGGTGTCTGCAACAGGTATCATTTTATAATAAATTATCCTCTCTCCTTCATGAACTGTTTACAATTTTATGCATAATTCATGTTGGCGAGAAATGATAATTCTTAATAGATGGTTCCCGGCAAAATTTCCATGTTGATATGTGATATTTCCATCAAATTAGAACAGGTCGTGTGTCTATATCTATGCTAGTTGTTTTGAAATTTGTATATACTACAAACTAGAACCGGATACCTAGGCTGCTCATTTCTTGACATCTAATTATGAACAGGATATATTTTGACTGGTCGTCTGTAACCAAAATTTGAAGGTCGTCCCTTGGCCAACTTGTTGTTTACATCAAATTCATGAGTATATATTATCAAATTTATGATCCCCTAGTTAGACTTAAGCATTTTAGACGGATAAAAGGTCTGTACTAAGATACTTTGCCTTATAAGTCCCCTTCCATTCTTTGGCCAATGGGGCCTCAAATTCCTCTATCCGACCTCACAATCAGCGACATAGTATGAATATTATGATTCAAAATAAGGATGAGTTTATTGACTCAGCTATCAACAAAGGTATAAAACCCATATTTAGTCTGTTCCATTGATCAATTTCAATTTTTCTGCTATTTTCTTTCTGCTGTTCTTTAAGAGAGATGGAAATTTAGATCAAATAATAACAAAAAGAGAAATATAAAGTTGCAAATTTCCTTTCTCTCTGTGGCTTTTTAGAGTTTGCCCCTGAGCCTAGCCTCCAAATGTTAGCAGGTAAGCACCAATATGCCTGAAATATAATCATGTACAAATAGAATTCCTGCGGTCAGTATTAATTTCAGTACTTCAAAGATTTTGCGAATGAAATGTAGGGCATCCTTACGTCCTATCATTTTCGAAGGGGAACGTGAAATTTGGTGTATGCATGTGCGACGCGTGACGCTGAAGGAGCAGATATATAGTGTTACATTAGTTGGACACTGCCTTGTCAAACGGTCATGGGAGAGATTTCACAGCAGATATAGGATCCTCTCATGGAACATTCATTTGTCGTAAAGAAATTAAATGACACTTGAACCCAATTGTTATTTTTATGTAGATGCCAATTAGGATGAAGGAGTACCTTCTCTCTCCCCTGCCCCTCCCCCGCCCCTAAAAAAGAAGAAAAAGTATTAAAAAAATGCCTGAATGTGTCATTTTGTGATACGCATGAACGTCATCTTACAAATTGATGCTTTCTTGACCACTGTGTGATTTCTGATTTTGCCAGAGGGCATTTTTAAAAACATGTTTGAATCTTTATTTCCACTTGTTTCATTTTGTTTCATTTTGGCATGGTGAAATAATTAACTGTCATTACTTACTGAAATCTTTGCTTAATGTTAACATAAGCTGCAACTTTGTGTACAGCATAACGTAGCTACAGCATTGTGCCCAGCATAACGTTGTGTACAGCATAACATAGCTACAACATTGTGTACAGCATAATGTAGCTACAGCATTGTGTACAGCATAATGCAGCTATATCATTGTGTACAGCATAACATAGCTACAGCATTGCAAGCACCATTTCTATATGACAGGGGGCAGAAAAATAAACAGACTAATAACATTAAGTGATTAAGATGTAATAGAAAGTCAATGACTATGGCTTTGAGTATGTGATGTTTTTTATATAGATTTACTGAGTCCTATTTCTCTCATATATAACATGGAAACCTTCTTGATAAGACACTTTGTTTATAGCTGATATTTTGATGAGATATCTCATATCCTAATTTTTTTTATAGCTGCTTGTGTGATGAGATATCTCATATCCTAATTTTTTATAGCTGCTTGTGTAATGAGATATCTCATATCCTAATTTTTATTATAGCTGCTTGTGTGATGAGATATCTCATATCCTAATTTTTTTTATAGCTGCTTGTGTGATGAGATATCTCATATCCTAATTTTTTTTATAGCTGCTTGTGTAATGAGATATCTCATATCCTAATTTTTATTATAGCTGTTTGTGTGATGAGATATCTCATATCCTAATTTTTATTATAGCTGCTTGTGTGATGAGATATCTCATATCCTAATATTTTTTATAGCTGCTTGTGTGATGAGATATCTCATATCCTAATTTTTATTATAGCTGCTTGTGTGATGAGATATCTCATATCCTAATTTTTTTTATAGCTGCTTGTGTGCTGAGATATCACATATCCTATTTTTTTATAGCTGCTTGTGTAATGAGATATCTCATATCCTAATTTTTTATAGCTGCTTGTGTGATG
>JAIPMN010001343.1:0-17584 GCA_020650975.1 Apostichopus californicus | reverse complement strand
GGGGGTGAAATGGTTGGAGATGGGGTTAACTATATTACTTTATATTATTTTCTTCATCTGTAAATATTCTTTGTATTGTAGGAAATAAATTTGATAGTTTGTAAATACATTGAAATATGATAAGAATTAGTGTGCATATTAAAGAGATGTGGAAAAATATTAATTTTGTGTAAAGATTTAATTTTAACCAGGTTTGAAAAAATGGAGCTAGTGTAAATACTTTCTCTGTTGTTTTTTGGGGAGATACTTACTTTGCCAAAATTTGTGATAAAATTTGATTGCTAAATAAAGATCTATCTACTGTCTTTTTAATAATATGGAATATATTTAATAGTTCCTTTAAGGTCTCTAAGAGCAACCCAGGAGTTATATTCTCAAGCCTTAAGTACTGTTAGTGACCCACCCAGCCAACCTAGAAGTCACAACCTAAACAACCAGCACTACAAACTAACCCCCCCCATACCGGTATACTTGAGGGCACCCTTGAGACATGTTTACTTCCCATTTTTCGAACATTGTTAATAAAGAAAAAGTTGAGAAATTATTTTTAACACAGTATATACTTAGTAAATACAAAGTGTTTTTAAATCCCAGGGGTTCTTTTTCTTGATGGCACACATTTTACAGGTGGAGCTTACTTATGAAAAGCTTTCTTTCAATTGTGATTGGCTCTTTGGGGAAAGCTTACTCATTAATAAATATATTTTTAGGCATATGCTTTAGTACCACCAAAACTAACACTTTGAATAGCATCCCATAACAGTTATCTCACTGAAGTTGCAGGGATAAGGGGTGATTTTGTTATTGGCAGCTAACAGACTCCTTGGTCAGATCTGAATTATCACTTGCATCAGGTCTCATAATTATTTAATTTTTTTTTACATATGCTGTTGTAAGTTATTGCATGGTCAAATATTTTATAGCTCTCAACTATTCTATAAAAATAATTTTAGAGGAGAGAATATATCAACAAGAAAGTTACTACATTTGAAGTTCCTTATAATCTTTTTTCTTCTTTGAGTCCAGAATCAGTAATTTACAGACGCTGTTTACCCACCGATTAACCCCCAAGGCTACATCTGTGTACCTCTCCCTCTACCCGATGCTACTGGTAGTTGAGAAATATCAAACTGCTTCTACCCTGGATTTGATGCCCTGTTAAACTAAAATTTCTATGATGGCCGGGATGATGCTTGATATTATTTGACTGTCTATGAAATATCGTTTAACCGGTGGTAGTTTTAGATGTAAAGAGAAAAATTATCCATATAGTTTTTTTGTGTCACTTGTAAAGACAAACCATGACAACGTAATGTGTTAAATAGTTTCTTAGGTCGGTCTAAAGAAAATAAGATTGTCTCAATTTTACGTGAATAATGTTAATCGTTCACAACATGAAATATAAAATAATTGAAAAGTTCAAAAATCGTGATTAGATGCAAGTCGTAAAGTTTATTTATTTATTTTATTGCATATTTTAAAATATATAAAACTACAAACTGCAAAACAATTTGCACTGTCAAAAGTTTAGAAAGACATTTTACAAGAAACTTCAGTCAGAGGTGTCAATAAGATATGAAACAATTTGCACCCTCAAAAATCAAAATTTCATTTTTTCATTTAGTACTGACATTTGGAATCTTAGAAAAAGATATCTTCAAATTTTCTCTCAGAAATGAAGATTTGTCACGTTTCGTTATTTGACACTAAAGGATCATGAAGCCTTGCAGATAAACCAGCTGGATTATATTTAACTTTCATTTCAAACTTCCTTTAATATATTTAATTGGTTTTAATTCTTCTTACCTTTCTTGCAGTCTACCTCATCCTATTAATCTAATAAGTACATTTTCTTGAAGCTATAAAAATGAAAACCCTATATGCTACTTTCAGCTTCCCCATTTTACTCCTAATCTACAAAGACCAAACCTCAAAAAGTCGTCATCCATATTTTCATGGAAAAATTATTAAACATAAACGGAGAAGAAGTTTGCTGCATTCCATGTTTAAACTCAACACACATATATTTCAGTACTGTATATTAAAATGTTCATGTACTTCCAGGCATGTAAAACGAGAGATGACCCGGAAAAAAAATTTCAGAAGCATTTCATAATCCTTCTAAAAGCAAAACTGAATTTTAGCAAAAGAGTTGGAGATGGCCTTTGTCTAAATGAGAAAGACATCATTCATTTTGTTGTTGTTGTCAAATTTGATACTGTGGTGCATATAATGTGCAATATATTCATGATCTTTTGGGTGTAAAGCAGTACTCTTCGACCTAGTGCAGACCTAGTGCAGACCTAGTGCAGACCTAGCAGCACTTCTCCGTTTCCACAGGTCATCAATCTTGCCTCTAAATCTGAGTATACAAAAATAAAAGTTTGCCAAAAGTTTTCGTAAGTCATTATGGATAATTTAAAAAAAAAATTATCCCACAGAGTTGGCACGATAATCCAGACAACGAATGAGGTCCCTCAGTGAGGAACAATGATTTGAGAGTTGTCCCTACTGTAGGTCATGCATATGTCATGCATGTGTCATGCATATGTCATGCATATGTCATGCATATTTGGATAAAATACTAGAGACACTGTTTTTTTTTGTGGGAACCCTTTTCACAGAGTGAATAAGGAATTATCACATTTTCACATGTTCCTGAAATGTGTGTAAACCTGTAGATTTGACCTATGTGACATGGTGTGAACAACTACTTTGGTGGCAAACCATAAGAATATCCAATCCAAGAATTATACAATAAACAGACAACTTGGACAATTCTGTCTCACATAAAGACCCATCTAGTCACAGGTTACTTTGTCAACCAGTATTCTAGGGTTTATCTACATTCTTTACAAACCTCTTGTAAATTGTGATCAAAGGCACATCTAATCTTATCCTCTGTAGCATTTCATCATATAATAAGTATGAATATATTTCTGTACATTAATGAACATTATTAGTTTCAAAGTCTGATAGGATTGTAATACAGAGAATGCCTTCACAAAAATAATGTATAAATTCCGATTGTATATTTTTATATTTTTTATATTTTATATTTTTTATTATTTTTATTATTTTTTATTTCAGCTATGGAACAGGCTAGTATGAGTAGTGTGCATGGTGGCCCATGTTGATCGACCAAATTTGGTTCGTTTGTTTATCCAGTTTTTTAAAAAGTAATTTCGTTCTCTTTATTATATCTCTTTCAAATTTGGACGACTCTTTACAAGAGCCCGCTACTTCTGACAGATGGAGCTGATGTAAAGAGAAACCGGCATCCTCTCTCTGTATTCGTAAAATGTCAGCATTGATTCCATCCTAACCATAAACTGGATTCTCAAACTCCACCCGTGGATTGCTGACTATGCTAGGATTCCGACTCAATCGCAAGAGAACAGTATCCTGTAAGCGAAGAAGAAAGTAAACTAAACAATTTCTCAATTATTAAAATATTCCAATGTCTAAAACTCCCTCCCAGAGACACGAAATATTCTGTGACAAAACAACGTTGATTACCTTACTATAATAAAGACCTCAATAATGCGTTAATACAAAAAACTTGGACAGTAAAAACACCTCTTCCTATGAGGTTAAATCTCGTTGGGAAATTTGTAAATAAACCCTCGAAAGAAGTTAGATATTATTTCGATAGGAAAAATCTTGAAACTGTGTGACTGGTGTTCGACTAGATTAGCAATCCAATCTTGAGTTGGTCAAGTTGCCTTTTTACAATTTGCTGGAGGAGGCAGGGAGCACGGGGGTTTTGGTGGGATGATTGGGGTGCCTGCCTTTGTTCAATTTGTTGATTCAATACAAGTAACCCATAGAGCAGCAAATGAAAAAAAAATAAAAAATCTATATTAAATTCCTTTAGTTTTACAGCATAACATCAATCACAGGACAACCTGTTCCATTGTCATGTGTGTTACATAATCATAAAAGATATTAAGCACCACCCAAACTTAAAATAAAATCGGTAATTTAAAGAGCTGACCATGAAATCATTCTTGCTTGCCTCCACGCCATACTTTCGTCGTTTTCTTACTTTGTTCACCTGCGGATAAAATCCAAAATTCCAAATATTGCTGAGTGACGATGGTAAGTACCCACAGAAGACAGTAATCCAAAAAATCATATTTGTCATCAATTTTCCTTGCCATATACAAGATTATTAAAACCACGATGCAGGGTGCATATGAAGCGATGATTCCATTCTTGTTAGAACACAATCAAAGTTTCATTGAAGGGAAAGAAAAATAGCCCAGAAAAACAACAACAACTGGCCTAAAAGCAGAAATGTTGGCAAAAAGAAGGACAAAATAATCCTTCGTTTTTTTTTCATTTCTATGTTTTGGCCAAAGTTTATTTTTCCTCTCTTCATATATTATTCCTCTCAATTTACCATTTTCATTTTACCTGCCACTTTCATTATCTACACTTTCATTCTTGTGTTTATTTGTTTGTTTTTTGCAGCTCTGTCAGTTTGTATGTGAAGACGATTCTTTCTCGAATAAGGGAAAACCAAAAATCTGTCTCTTTTACTCATTTTTTTTATATTTTAAGTGCATGAGTGTGCCAATGAAGTGAAACTAAATTTTGCCTAAACTTTTAAATCATCCTAGGCTGTTATTGAAATGTGGCAACAAAGACCAACAGAAAACAAACAAAAAAATGTCAAAATTATTGAATTTCTTTTACAGAAGGTCCTGTATCTCTGAAACAGTGTGAATTAAATCAGTTATATTGGAAACAGATCCAACAACAATCAACTGTACTACCCGAAAGCTGAGACTGTTCCAGATTTAACATTTGCCATCTTAAAACACAAACCAGTATTAATACTCAGTGTAATAAAGTAGTGCTGTTTTGAGTTTAACTTTCATAATTTTATTATTGAAACCATTCTATACTAAAATATTAATTATTAAACTTTGAACATAGTCAACTTTGCACTACAAATAGTGAAGTCAATGTAAATAAGACAATTAATAAAAATTTTATTGAAAAGAAAAATTCCGATTTGATTTAAGTATACTTAAAACTGTTATGAAAAGTGTCTCAGCAACAGAATGTTGAAAATAGTAAACAAACTCATTTATTACTTCATTTTGGGACCAAAAAGTCTTTATTAAAGAGGATGTCCTATCTTGCAAATTGAAATATTCTTTGGGGTAAATATTCCATAGGTTTGGATAGAAAACCAAAAATATAGTCGATTGAACTGAAAAAGCTGCTCTGAAATAATATTCATGAAATGTTAAAAATTAGAGAGGATTTGACACAATCTATAATTAATAAATCATGATATCTTACTTTTCTTGGTCAAGATTTTTTTTTTTCACATGGGCACTTTTACTCACCACTGCTATAATAAGGATGAGGCACAAAATGGCGGCCAAGATGACAGTGATGACAATAAGCGTCACAGACATGCCGCTGTTCGGGCTTTCGAGCTTGATGCCAAACTGGTAGCTCGAGCTCATTTCGAAAGATTTGTCAATGGCTGTGTAGGTTTTGCCTTGAAACATGAAACCGAACTGCCCACTTTCAATCTGTACGGTGTAGGAACAATACAAAGATGTATGTGTATGACGATGATGGTGATGACAATGTTACCAAATTTTACACTTACAAAATTGGAAAAAATGTTTTTTTTAAAAAATAATTTTTTTTTACCCTCTGAAGAAGATCATGCTAGGATCGAAACATCAGGCCATCTTACTTTTACACAAAATTGAAAACCAACAGACATATGCAATTGTTTTGTGCTAAACTGACACTCTATTAACGACTCAAAGACATCCACCAAATGATTGTGCATGGAAATGGAAACGTGAAAATCTGAGGAAAGTTTCTGGGATCGTACATAACTGATGAAAGAGACAGCATAACAGACATCAAAGCCAAGAGCGTAGTTTCAAATTGATCAGATGTATGGAAGTCTAAGGATATAGGCTTGGAGCTGAAAGTGAAGCTCGCAAAGGGTATGAATTGGAGTGTTGTTCTATACGGCTGTGAAAGATGGACTTTAGGAAAGACAGAGGAGAAGGCAATTGATGTTTTTGAGTTGTGGCTTTGCAGAAGGGTTCTGAGAGTCAGCTGGAGAGAGAGAGACGTACAGATGAATGGATTAGGAGGAGAGTTGGTATCACTGTAGAGAAAGGATTGTTGGAACAAGTGAGGAAGAGGAAGTTGAGAAAGTATGATCACTGGATGAGAAGAGGCAACAGCTTAGGTTTGGCAACGATTGAGGGAGAGGCGGGCGCAAGAAGAAGACGAGGAAGAAGAAAGAAAGGTTGGCTTGATAAACATCAAAGAGCGGAGAGGAGAGGAGGGTTTGGTAGAAGCGAGTAAGGCAGCTTTTGAGAGAAATGTCTACGGCCCTTATAACAGAGCTAGGGCAAACTGAATTGACTTTCTACATTCTCATCTCCAAACAAACTACACTACCACCATCAAATCCATTTCCACCAAACACCAACCGCCCCCCCCCCCTTCCCTACCTTTTCTATCTCTCTACCCACCAGTCATTTCACCTTTATAAATCACATCATCAACCCAATTTGTGTCAATTAATCTGTTTTGAGGATATACAAATATCACATTTCTTCATGTATGCAGCAGAATGATATTATTTTTGTGCTACTATTACTACTACTACTACTACTACTACTACTACCACAACCAGTACCTCTACCACTACCACTTCTACTACCACTACCACTACTACTACATGACTATTAAAACTCACGATACTCCACACATACCTCTTTTCTTATGCTGTCAGCAGCATTCTTGGCCGTTATACTTAGGCCAGTGTTGTCTGTTACGTTCTGTCTGACGATGATACTACCAGCTGAGAACTATATGAGAAGAGAAGACATTTAGGACTCAATAATAATCAATAACCATGTTTGATTAATACTGTTAAGATGATATTAAAAATACCAGAGGATAAAAAGTAAAATGGAAATTGTCTAACATAATGAGCATCAAAAATGTCAATTAGGTATGTTATCATTATGTCATTTAGCCTAGAACGAACATTCCCACCAAATTTCAGACGTCTTACACCACAACTATCCATTATCATATTTTCCCAGTTATTGACTCTGGCAACGGGCATCTATTCACGACCCTTTGGATAACATGCAACACCATTTTACGGTCCTTCATAAATTTGTAATGCATTTAAATTCTGTTTTTCTTGGACGCCATAAAGTCTGATGTTTCCCTATCGATGTTTGTTGTATTCTGAGGGACTGATTTAATTGCAGGGATGAGCCTGGAGTAAAAAAAAATCATGGAACTTTGCAAAAATCGCGGTATAGGCTCCAGTTTGCGTATGCTACAGTGTGTTAGGATAATAGTTTTTGTCCCGAGGTAGAAAAGAAATCACGGATATTCCGCGAATTCGCAGAAAGATCTCATATGCCTGTAATTGTCTGTGTGTTAGACTAAGTCTAGTAGTCAAGTCATATCATTTGGGTGAGCCTCAGATGAGGTAAAAATGGACATTTATCAAAAAGTTTACAAAGGGGTATCAGAAGGAGCAACATGGAACACTAGCAGTGCTTTTCAACAGTTTATTATATGCAAATTAGTTTTATTGTTCCTAAAAGTCAACTTTTCAGGGTCCAGTATATGACATCAAAGGATTATAGCAATAAATACAATTTAAAAATGGAAGCATACTTGAGGAAGTGACTTCAAACAACGAATGAACCCAAAAAGTTACTCACTTCAAAATCAAGGAAGACGGTTTCGACTAGAGAACTCGACGATTGTATCAGAGCTTCTTTCAAAGCACTAAAGACAACAAAGAGAGAAAAGCAGGGAAAATATAAAAAATGTATTATAAACATTATTTTAAAAGGGTATCATTGCTTAAGAAATGCACTTATTGAACAAGTACCCCCCCTCCCCCCCCCCCCGAACCCTCTTCTCCCAAAAAAATAAAGCGAGAAAAAATTGGTAAGATAATATCCACTTTTCTTTCCTGCAATGATTCTCTGACTTTACACATGGTATCTTTCCCTGAGGGAGCTGATGAAAATCATTTTTGGGTGCTAATAATGACACAACTTAATATAATTTATTTTTTAAACTTTTTGACTCTTTTTTAACATTGCAAGCAGGCAATCTGCTTGTCACTTTTTCCCAGGCATAGAAACTTGACCTTGCTCAATTGGGAGATGCATTTCAAAATTTAGTTAATATAGTCTACAAAAATAACTTACATCGACGCTGTGAAGTCAACAAAGTTAGTTGCAGTTTGCACACACACAACTCGTCTGTGAGCTTGTCGACAGGGGAGTATATAGGCCCATTACATTTGTTTTGGGTTGAGAAACTATAACTCTCTCTCTAACAAACTCTCATTGTGTTCATTTGAAACACTTATGCACTTAGGTAGGTCCTTGAGGGCAATGCAAGAGGGTCAATTTCCTCCAAAAGAGGTAATATAGAAATTAAATTAGGTGTGAAATGCACCCAGATTATTTAATCTCAAGAAAGAAAAATATATACCAATTAAATTCTTAACGATAACAATATTAACTAAAAAGTTAATATTGCTTAACAACTTACTTTGCATATTCTGTTTCTAGTCCTGAGATATCTTCGTACTTTCCAGACAGTGTGTAGGTCAGCTCCTGCACAAGTCTGATATTAAAAAAAACAGCAGAAGAGATTATTAGAAACAGAATATAATTCATATACCATATGGCACCATACCGAGTGCCATTATACCAAGTAATAACATAACCATGCTGTGCAATACCCATTTGACAAATATCATATGGTGCCATACCATGTGGTGGCATACCATATGGTATGGTACCATGTGTTGCGGTACCATGTGGCATGGTACCATGTAGGTTAGTACCATGTGGGTTACTACCATGTGGGTAAGTACAATATGGTGCTGTACCATGTCGGGAAGTACCATGTGGTGTCATACCATTTGGTGTGGTACCATGTGTTGGGGTACCATATGGCATGATACCATGTGGGTTGGTAACATGTGGGTAAGTACCATATGGTGCCGTACCATGTGGCGTCATATCATATGGGAAAGTACCATGTGGTTACATACCATGTGGTGTCGTATCATGTGGGACAGGACCATGTGGGAAAGTACCATGTGGTGCCACCCCATGTGGTGTTGTATCATGTGGGACAGGACCATGTGGGGAAGTACCATGTGGTGCCACACCACGTGAAAACAAACTGAAGTTGAATACTCAAACTGCAAGTTCACTATTAGAGCAATATATCAAAGAAAAATGGGATTAGGTGGATTCATCATAAACCTGGGAAATAACAGAATAAGTTCAAAAATGCTGGAAAAGCTTAAGAAGTAAGGTTTATTAAAGAAAAAAAATGGACACTGACTGCATAGCTTAGACTAGGCATATAATTGTAATTTTACAAACATGCTATTATGCAAGATATGACTTTACTTACACTGTTGGTTGAGTCAAATAGCACACAAATGGTTGTAGCATGGAGGGGAAGAAAAGAGTAGATATATGAATAGTGTGAACATTTACTTCATTTAGTGAAAATAATATCAGACGTTCAATCCTTTTTTCGAAAATAGGTACAACAATTTACCTTTAGAAGCAAACCACATACTAGAATTCAACTATGATTTCATATGAAGGGTTCTCGGTGAATTTTCTGTCAGGGCCATGCAGAGAGAAAACATTGGTTGAACCAAAATTTCATTGTACCTATAGAGTGAGCATGCAGTGCAGGGTAGGCTGGTAAGGTCATCGAGTCTAAGGCGCAGAGGGCCCGCAGATCCCATTAGCACATGACGGTGGGCCAACTTTTTTCAGTGGGTCTGATTGGTATCTTTTTCTAAACATGCAAAATATTTATTTCACATTTTTCTAGACAAAGATAAGTATTTTGAACTCAAAGAGTATAAAATGAAGTTTTTTCCAATCTTTTTCTAGAAGATATAAACAAACTTTAGATAAATTCATCCAAATTTCATAGCATACCACAAATAGAATTTTTCCCTGTTCTTTCACATATTCACACTCACCGTTTTGGTCGCAAATAACATTAAACTGGCAGGCAAACTTCCCACCTGTAGTGCAAGAACTGAAAACAGATAGGAAGGGTTAAAAAATAAATTAAAAAAAAAATTGAACAGAACAGAACAGAAGTAACATTAGCATTTTACATCAAAAATCTTTCCACTCGACACAAATTCAACGTCCAACTGCCACATGTGTTGAGTAAAACACTTTTGTTCTTGGCAGTTGAACCCAACCAGTCCCTAGTGCAACTGATGTCTTTTAATATTTGGCCCTGATGACAGTAGACTATAATACAACTCAAACATCTACATAGTTTTTTCAACGTAGTATGTTAGCTAAATGTTACACATGCGTGGAGCAAATAAATAAATATAATATAAACATTTATGATGCCATCAAATAACGACCTGAAATAAAATAGCAATGTTCAGGAACTCAAAACACTGGGATTGCAGTAAAATCAGTGCACTATCAAATCAACCACAGTGCTGGACAGCACACAAATGCATGCAACCTGCTTACAATCTGCAATTAAAGATCTGCTTTATTGGCCCCAATTATAGCACGCTATAGCTAGGAAAGTTTTGTTATCACGTAATCGACCTGCCACTGTCGTAAAATGACCTCAGGCTCTACAATTATCCTGCATAGCTTCCTAACACCAAGAGGCTCTTTGTGTAAACACTGTGTGGAAATATGTTCATGTCTACAGTTCAGTTAATCATACAGCATTCACAGAGGCAGTGGCAGACTGAGACAGCCGTACACGAGAACTAATCGCTATCGTAACTCGTTCACTCCCCGTGCAATCAAACTTTTCAATGTCAACTTACGTCGCTAGGCTGTTGCAATAATCTTTTATCTTGTCCTTGTCTTAACTGTTTATCATTCTCATTCTTTAATCTCCATCTGTATATATCCTGATATATATTCCTATGCTCATATATTTTTGTACTGTTTTGAACTTTTATGTGCGAGACACTAATTTCCTTATTTGGAGCAAAAAAGTTTTACTTACTTACTTACTTACTTACTTACTTACTTACTTACTTACACAAAGACCCTCATACTAGAAACACTTTTCCATGATAGCGTGCTATAGTTGGGGTCTATACAGCGGACCTTTACAGCATTCATAGCTTCTAACCTTTGACCTTTCCATGCTTTTTGTATTAATTACCATTGTCAGGGCAATTCATGAATCCATATATAAACCATGCAATTTTTGAAGAGTTGATATAACGAACTTCATGAAAGTGGCACATAAACCTTGAAACATTCTCAAATATCCTTTCTAACCAAAGAATACTAAGTAAAACTCAACTACTAGAGACTTACCAAGTTGTGCATGCATTACTCTCTAGAGGACTGTTATCTGTGCATGGTTTTGCTATTAGGGGGGGGGGGGGGGAGAGAAAAAGGGGGACAGAGAAAGGGGATAAAGAATCATTTGTTTACTTTATTGATAATGTGTTGTGTCACCGTAATATCAAAACAATAGCCAAATGAAAGTCAAGTACAAGGCATAAACTAAAATTGATTTATGATAGTAGTATTTAAACCAAGAAATGTAATATTAATGCTGTGTTGTACGACCATATCGATAATATGGCATTGCCATACATAATTTTCACGACATTAACTTACCGATAAAATAACATTGCATTACCATACCAATAACATAACCAATAATGCAACACTACCGTACCATCAATGTAACATTTTCTTACCAATAACGTTGTTCATTAACATACCGGTTAACATACCCAATAACACCACGTTACCATACCAACAATGCAACATTACCATACCGATAATATGACATTACAAAACAAATAATGTAACATTATCATACCATTAACGTAATGCTTCCATACAAATAACGTAACATTACCATACCACTAACGTAACATTACCGTGCCAATAACGTTATCACCACCATACCAATTAAATCACCTGACCATACCACTAACGTAACATTACCATACCACTAACGTAACATTACCATACCACTAACGTAACGTTACCGTGCCAATAAAGTTATCACCACCATACCAATTAAATCACCTGACCATACCACTAAGGTAACATAACCATACCAACAACGTAACATTACCATACCAATAACGTAACCAACAATAAAACCCAAAAATCCAAGGTCACATCATTATCATATCGATATTGTAAAACTTTACAAAATCCAAACTGGAGTTTTGCAGTGTATAGTTACAAGAAAACTAACCAACCTGTTGTTTCTTTTCCTGAGGTTGTAATCGGTGTGGTAGCTGTTGGCATCTGCGTGGTAGGAGCTATGAAAGAAGAAAATTGACATTTCTTTGATCTTAAATCACGTAATGTAACACTACCATACCAATAATGTAAAATTATCGTACCACTAACGTAACATTATCATACCAATAACGTAACCCACACAAAAAAAATACCAAGGTCACATCATAACGATATTGTAAAAACTTTACAAAATCCAAACTGGAGTTTTGCAGTGTATAGTTACAAGAAAACTAACCAACCTGTTGTTTCTTTTCCTGAGGTTGTAATCGGTGTGGTAGCTGTTGGCATCTGTGTGGTAGGAGCTATGAAAAGGAGAAAATTGACATTTCTGTGATCTTAAATCACGTAATGTAACACTACCATACCAATAATGTAAAATTACCGTACCAATAACGTAACATTACCATACCAATAACGTAACCAAAAAACAACAAAAAAACCAAGGTCACATCATAATCATACCGATATTGTAAAATCTTTACAAAATCCAAACTGGAGTGTGTAGCTAAAAGAAAACTAACCAACCTGTTGTTTCTTTTCCTGAGGTTGTAATCGGTGTGGTAGTTATTGGCATCTGTGTGGTAGGAGCTATGAAAAAGGGGAGAAAATTAACATTTTTCTGTCGTCTTAAATCACGGCACTGTTGACATAACAAATCAAATAATTGATATCTTTCAAATTATATGTGAAACCTGAATTCTTTGGAGGTCACAAAATGTCATCAACATGTTTTGGGAACAAATATTTAATTTTTGGCACAAAAAGTTCAATATAATTAATATCTCGTAAATTGACCTCTTAATCCTACCGACAAATAAAAGTGTTTTCCTCCTCCTCTTCCACCCCCCCCCCCTCCCTCCTCCAGCTCCTTTTTTCAGATGCTTACAATTTCCATTATGACGCACAAAATCTAGAATTACAGAGAACTGAGTTTGGTTTGTATTTCTACTGTAACAAACTGTCTTCCAATGTCAAATGCAGCTTTATTTGTACCCTTCAAAACAATTGTCAAACTTTCTCAGCGTTTTTTGGTCTCGCAGCATCAATATCTGCCATATACACACACACACAAACATACATGGAGCTTGCTAAAGCACACCAAGTTTGATATTCTCTAGGGTAATGGACGAAACGGTCGGCAAACTTTATTCAGTTCAAGAATAAGGTTACCAACACTGCTTAACATATGTTTTATCAAAATTTGTCCTAAAATGGGAGAACTCTATTCGATTAAGCCCAAAAGGGTTTCTTAGTTTACTTCCTTTCACATTTTTTAATTATTTGCAGTTATATTGTCTTGTTCACCTTGTAATACTATGTGATGAAACAAATAATTAAAGAAAAAAGAAAAAAAGGAAAAAAAAAGGTGCTAATATATACTATTTCTATGTGAAGGCCAGGTGGCAAACAGTAACGGGGGGAGGGGGGGACACATGTGTGCTTCTGTCAGTTCACCTAACTTAACTTCTCTACTCACGTTCTGGTGGGATTACATGGTTACACTGGTTTCCTAGACAGTAGCAGGTAGAGGCATAGAAGGTCTTGATGGCTGCCGTTCCTTCGTGGAGAGTGATCCAGTCTCTGACCTCCTGGAATATATCTGGACGGGCTTCTTCATCACTGATAGAGCACTGCCCTGTAGTATTCAGGTTGGGTATCAGAGTTGGAGCACAACCTCTTTTGTAGAGACTTGCAGATCCAGTGTTTCCTATCGAACCATCGACTGAAGGGCAGAAAGTAAAACATTACATTTTTGATGCAAGATGAGTGCAGTGCATTTGGTTTTTATTCTACTTAATGTAACAATACCTGCTAGAGGCTCAGGATGCAGAGCTTTATACAGTGAATCTAGCCACAAGTGCTCTTGGCCATGTAGATGCATTCAAAATGAGGTATAAATACACTAAAACCATAAAAATGTCTTTGCTCTTCGGAAAATTCTTCAAGTGTACTGACAATTGGGTCACATCTTGAAGTAGAGAGGAGGGGGATGGGGGTGAACCCCCGGGGGTCAATAAGAACCAATGCTTGAGGAATGACATGAAATGAAGTACGATAATTGGACTATATTAATATAATTACAACCTTGGTCTGCTTTGTCCAAAGTGGGGTGAGGGGGAGGTGGAAAGCAGGGTGGGGTAGGGAACATCTACCATATATTTAGTGCAAAAAAACCAGAATACTTTGATACATACCATAAAATGTCGCATCTGCCCTGACCGAGATGCAAGGAACACCCACGATGCATCTCTCGATTGTTACCGTGGGGAGTGTGACATCGGAACAGGTATCTGCTGTTAAGGAGAAGTCTGGACTGACAAACGAAGAACAAGAGAAGCATTCCAAACCTGTAAAGGAAACAAACAATATCGAGATTTAACTTTGGATAGTACGGCAATCTGTTAGCCATTCTAAATGTCAGGTATAGACATAGAGAGGAGACAAGGGTTGTTGATCCCTGGTTGAGGGGGGAGGGGAAGGTGGGGGGTAGGGGGAAGGGGAAGGGAGGATGAAAGCATGGGATGTAGGTGAACGGTTTAAGAGAGTTGAATAGGTCTGAGCCCCCCCTCCCTGCCCTTCAGAGACAGGTGGTGATTAGCAAATCAAGATAAATGCATCATCAAACTTTGTCTCAGATGGAATGATTTGAAGAGCAGATAGTGAGGGTAATCAACACTTTTTTAAATTTTTTTATGAATTTTTAAAATGAGACTGGAAAACAAACATCACCATGTACACATTCTTGAAATCCAGAAGAAAACTCGGTCATGGAGGGGCCTCTACCTTGAGTGGTATTGATACTACATACCTGCATCAGGGAAATCAATCTATTCAGGTTCAAACCACCACAGATTGTAATGCAAAAGATTTACATTTGTGAGTTTTAATACTGGCCTATTTTGGCGAGGATAGTTTACACAAAATACCCTCAATTAACAACTTTATTTGCCATCTTTTGTAATTACACTACTTATGAGGGACATTTATGTGGAATATTTTTAATACAGAATGAAACGGATGGATGTATGGAAGAAATTGCTAACAAACCAGCATTGTAATTAGTGACAATTAGTAATTAGTGACAATCCCTTTGTTCAAGCTTTCGAACTTGTCGACAAGCTAAATTATTCCTTCAGACCAGAATACTGGTTCTTGGCAATAAACTGTTTTAAAGGCAAAGGTGTCTATCTCAGACCATGCAGCTAGCTAGAAAGGCAGGTCACAAAAGGATTGAAACTCCTAGTAACATCTTTCTTCCTCTCGGGACCCATATCAATTCCTTTCTTTCTAAAATGCACACTAAACATCCTTCAAAATAGCCCTCTTAGTGACCAACGCGTATGACTCATCACCTTGACCGAAAATCCTGTGGCTCTGTGCGGGCAGGTTGGTTGGACTATTCCATTCATCAGAGGGGTGTTTCTATATAATTAGGATTGCATTAGATAAATAAATTGGTACTTACTTGCTTCAACATTTAATGATGCATATTCTACGGTTATTTTCTTGAAAATAATGTTAAGTTCAATAAAATATGACGTTTTGAAAGCGAATCTCGGCTTTGGCGGTGTAGGTGAACACTGTGCATTGCGTGGCTGTACCCTACTGCAGAGTATAGAATACACATATTACGTAACGGCGTGCCCACCGAAGAAAGCGAAACTTATATTTTTCTTAGAAGACATTCGATTGGACTGTACTTGGTCCGATTGAGGATAATGACCAATGAAAATGAATTTAACATCAATTTAAAGTTAAGAAAAAATCCTTTCCAAAACCGCTTGAACTAAATTTGGCAATGAATATTCAAGAGGATGGTTACGCAAACAAAGTACGGCTATCAAATGTTTTTTTTCTTAAGTATTTACTGTGTGTTATCAATGAGGATTTTGAGTTCGATGTTTATTAACCTTGCTTCGTAAATCACCCAAGTCCGATTGAATTTTGAACTGTAATGTTAAGAAAATAACAGAAATTGAGAGACAACACATTTCTCTGTTTAGTGCCGTTTGAACTAATGATTAGGGGTGTAAACTTTTCACGTTATGGCTGTAGGAAAATGGTCTATATGGTAAAGTCATAGGCCTAAAACTGCGGCGGTCGAACTCAGTCCGTGTGCTGCACAGGGAATGGCGCTAAGGAATTGATATGACCCGCAAGATGGAAATCTCTCCCGTCGGGCAAAATGATTAAAAGCTAGAAATACAGCAGCCTTCCAAAACTGGATGGATTATTTATGGATCCACCAATGACATGAACGATAGGTCAAAGGTGAAAAGCCACAACAAACAGATAAAAACAAAGCTGTAACAGGCTTCATGTGCAACTGAGGGTTGTGAACAGTGGTGTGTTTGTTGACATGAGCTGTAAATTGTGATACTTTCACCACTGGGCTGGGTATAAATAATATCATTGGCAACTGCTACTGTTAGGTTCAACTGCAAGTAACCATAATTTGTGGCTGGTTGCAGGCTGATGATATGTTTACAGTGGGAGAAAGGCCTGTAATGCATGGAAAGCTACAGTAACAAAGAAAGCCAATATGTTACTAATCATATCGGCATCATTTTTTTTTTAAGACCGACTGTTGAATACCCCATAAATCAGGCATATCTTCCAATGTATAGGGCAATATCTACAGATAATTAACTAAGATTAATACCCATAGGAACAGGAACCCTTTTGCCCAGCTCTGTTACATCATACAACACCTGAAACTTACCAACAAATATTATTTCAGTAATGCCAATTTAAACTCGAGACTCTTATCACCATCAAATTGTTAACGTACAAACCGTTTTAAGCTCGCAAATGGCCAGAAATGTAGTCATATGGTGCTTATACCATTGAAGCATGTCCAATTCAATTAAAAAAACACCATGCACCTACAAACTCCATACCAAACACCATGCACCTACAAACTCCATACCAAACACCATGCACCTACAAACTCCATACCAAACACCATGCACCTACAAACTCCATACCAAACACCATGCACCTACAATCTCCATACCAAACACCATGCACCTACAAACTCCATACCAAACACCATGCACCTACAAACTCCATACCAAACACCATACACCTACAAACTCCATACCAAACACCATGCACCTACAATCTCCATACCAAACACCATGCACCTACAAACTCCATACCAAACACCATGCACCTACAAACTCCATACCAAACACCATGCACCTACAAACTCCATACCAAACACCATGCAC
>JAIPMN010001341.1:5663-20609 GCA_020650975.1 Apostichopus californicus | reverse complement strand
TTTGTCCAGTGTTCTCAGCAGAGGGGTTTTCATCATGGCCCCTTCTCCTGTTCATATCATCTTATTCTGTTTGTTTGCCTTCTTTCTGATTTCTACACTCTCCTCTCCTCCTGCAAACATTGTTTGAAAGTTGCATCAAAATATTGAATGCAAAGTTTTTGAGTTACCTCTGTTTGATATTAAAATCCCATCATAGTTAGGTAATTAGCTTTACTTGTCTAGTTTTGTTTAAAATAATGAAGTTAATTATGAATGTTTTGAACTTTCCAATTTTGCTCTTTGTCTGTTATTTATACTGATATGAAAATGTTGAAAATCCAACCAAATGTCCTTTTTTTCTGAATCATTAAATTTCATATGGTGGGATAAACAAGAGGTCAGTAGCGGAGCGTCCATACAGTCAGGGGGGGGCGGATGCCCCCCCTGACGGACTCAAATGGACTGCTGGCGCCCTTTTCAGCTTTTTACCACTTTCTACTTATTTGCGATTATTGACTTTTTTATTGCGCTCTTATCTACCTATTGATATTTGTCACATTTTGTTGGTGTAATTTTCTGACAAAATGGCGATAACACCTATTTATTCTTCGTTTATCTGCAAATTAGCAAGGCCCGGAAAGGGTCATTTCCGGCGATCTAGAGTGTATCTTTACTCAAAAAATTTCTGTACGCTCCGCGCCAACCAATGGTGGCGCTCCGCTTAGATAGTGTCGAAAGCGCCCCTACAGACTATTCTCGCCCCCCCTGACCAATACCCCTAGCTCCGCCACTGCAAGAGGTGTGTCTCTCTTGTATCAGTTCTGATCTAGAATTGCACATTTTTTACCCACTTGCAAAAACTTGCAAGAACTTAAAAAAGTCTGCCTGCATAAAATCCAGTTCTCAATTTGACCAAACAGTTTGCTGTGTTGATTTCATGTTTATATTCTTAATATCTATTAGCAGCAAATATGCAAAAGTGCCTTTTTAATTTCTACTGACAAATGGCAAAATTCACTGGCAATTAGCCAGTAATTAGCAGCCTGAATTTTAAAGCCCCCAGTTGTGGTCTTACTTTGTGGTTTTTACTTTGAGTAATGTTCAGATGTTTTTAAACAAATTCAAAAAGCCTCTTTTAAGATTATGAAAGAACGTAATATTGGTTGCTACTTATTTTTTTAGGCAGATGGCTAGTAGGTTTCCTACTTATAAATTCCTTATATTTATCCTCAGAGTTACAGTTCTGCTTTTCATTATTACTAAATATTTACAATGGTTTTCCTTTTTGGTTTTTTCTCTTTTCATAAATAGGAGAAGATGAAGAAGATGCGCCTGGTAAGTCACTTTTAATATTGTTTTAATAATTATCTGGCTGTGTTTGCCGCCCTCAGCACTCCTCCCTTCAACCGTGGTCACAGGTTCACAAGAACATACAAGAGATGTTTATCGATTCCATACCTCAGAAAGTCTGTCAGTCTTTCAACACCAAAAGGAGCACATAGGCTTACCTACATTAATTTACATACAAGGATTGGGACAGTTATTATTATTATTATTCTCATTCATCATGAACAGGCATGTAGCAAAGGGGGGGGGGGGGCAAAAGGGGCGACCTTTAGCATATTTTTTGTGTATGTTTTTATGATATCGCTAAGTAATTTCAAGCTTAGATGCAACTTACAAGACCTGGGAAGTGCCATTTCCAGCGATCTGGGAGGCATTTTCAGCCAAAATTTTCTTGTACGCATAGCGCCAACCCAAGAATCTACGGCTCTGATAGTTTGCCTACAGGTTTGCCCCTCCCTTGGCAAATTCCTGGCTACGCGCCTGATCATGAATTGAGATAACACTTATGTGCACAAATCATTGACGACCACATAAACATGAAACTTATTTTGTAATTCCAATATTACAGATTTCATAAAAGATGTAAAAAACAAGCAAGACATAGATGAAACATTACACTTGTGATACTGTCATCGGCAACATCATTAAAAGACAACTCAGATACTGTCAGCTTCAGGTATCTCACACACAGTTGAGATTGGGGGGGGGGGGGAGGCAGGAGTGTGACCAGTATTCATTGGTTGTGAAATTGCTGTCAATGGCTACACCATGCACATGTAAAAATCATTGCTGAGAATGTTACTGAGGGCCAAGGCTTTTCCCAGCCCCAGTGTCAGGCACACTGTATTGGGGTCAAGCTTGCTGGTTCTTCATCAATTGTCTTGTCTGGAATATTAGCTATATGAAAGATCAATGGATGTCAGATGGCTTAGTTCAAACTTAAATATTCATCTATAGGTCTCCACTATTCTCTTTTCATGTGGGTCAGGGACTCAGGAGTGTGACCAGTATTCATTGGTTGTGAAATTGCTGTCAATGTCTACACCATGCACATGTAAAAATCATTGCTGAGAATGTTACTGAGGGCCAAGGCTTTTCCCAGCCCCAGTGTCAGGCACACTGTATTGGGGTCAAGCTTGCTGGTTCTTCATCAATTGTCTTGTCTGGAATATTAGCTATATGAAAGATCAATGGATGTCAGATGGCTTAGTTCAAACTTAAATATTCATCTATAGGTCTCCACTATTCTCTTTTCATGTGGGTCAGGGACTCAAAAAATATAATTGACACTTAAATTTGTCAATTTCCACACCCATTTGAAAACAAACATATTGTATTGTTTATTACGACTTTTATACAAAGATGCAATACTTGGCACATGTCATTTGGATCTTAAATATAAAATGCCAACATTTTCGAATAATCCAATCATTTTGTGGTGTCGTTTACAAACATTGTAATCTACATGCATTCGGTTTCAATGTAGGTCAGACATCAACAAGTTTAACAAGTCAAGACTGCTTTATACCAGCAGAATTTCATATTTCACCGTACAGTGCTTTGCTCCTGTGAATCAAAAGCAGACTAAATGAATCAATTGAGTTACATGTTCCAGACGGCCGTGTAAAGTTCTGCCATATTTTACCAGTCATGACAACAATCACCATAAAAACTTTGCCCAAGTTTGTGCAATGATGGGTTTTTAACGCAGCAGCAATGTTTAGTGCTCTTGCCGTTACTACATAGTGCATGAAACAAGCAGGTGTAATGACGCACAGCTTCCCTGGGGCGCATTCCTTGGTGTGATTAGTTGGCATTCCATGCATACCGTCGTCCGAAAGGTTCTTCCAAAGCGTGTTAAGCAGTTGTATAGCAGATGTCAACGTTAAGCTGTAGCAGCTGTGAAGTTAAATGAAGACCTCTAAAGTTAGAGCTTGACCTTTTTTTTCTAAGAAGGATTTTTTTATTTTTTTATAATGGACACAAAGAAAAATAATGAAAATGAAAGATTCCTTGTGGTTTTGACTACGATTAGTTATATTAATATAGAGAAGATATATAAGAAAAAAAGATATAATTATAATATATCAATTGACATCATTTAAACAAAACAAATCTAACACAAATTAAATTCATTTGTCAATAGAAACAACATTTCCTTTTTTTTTTGTGTTATCTTCTAGAAAAGTCTTGTAGAAAAAGATAAAGTGAAATAAAAGAAAAAAAATTAAAAAAAGATTTATCATTTGTCACAGGTGAGATTTCTATAAGAATTTCCCCCCACAAATTGTGTAACTAATTTTGAATGTTGAGTAAGCAAACCCACTCATTTACCCCAAACCTTCTGGATATTGCTGAAACAGAAATGTAAATCACTTTTTCGTATATGAATGATTTAGAAATTGGTAAAAACACAGTTTCAATCAATTTATAAATCATCAAGTCATAGCCTAAACGTTATCTCTAAAAAACCAAGAATTTGGTTTATAATTTATAATGTTAATTGAGCACAGTAAACTACCACTGGGACGCTGTATGCTAGGAAAGATTTTCCAAATCGGTTACATTTTTTTTGTCTCTGTGTTATCTTCTATAGATGAACCTTATTGAAGTCTTGTAGAAAAAGATAAAGTGAAATGAAGTTTTAAAAAAAAATTTAAAGAAGATTTATCATCACAAGTGAGATTTCTACAAGAATTTCCCCCCCCCCCCACAAATTGCGTAACTAATTTAAATGTTGAGTAAGCAAACCCACTCATTTACCCCAAACCATTGATTCCAACCTTCTGGATATTTCTGAAACAGAAATGTAATCAGTTTTTCATATTTGAATGATTGAGAAATTGGTAAAAACACAATTTGAATCATTTTTTAAACCATCAAGTCATAGCTTAAACATTATCTAAAAAAAAAACAAGGATTTTGTTTATAATTTTATGATGTTTATTGAGCACAGTAAACTACCACTGGGACGCTGTATTCTAGAGAAGATTTTCCAAATTGGTTACAATTATCAAAATTTGTCAACCTCACGTTTGCATGACATTATACAAACATAAAATATTGCACAGTTAAAACTGAGCTAAACCCTTTAGTAACCACAATTGAATTTATAACATTTATGTTAGACTGCAGACTTTCCTTTTTTTCTTTTTATTTCCTTTTTTTTCTCATTTGTTTCATAGAAAACACTCTTATGTCTGGATTGATTACTCAAACCTACTTGAAAAATTCTACCATTATATTTGATTCTTTAATTTTTTTGTAGCTTGTACGCGTCATATTATTGTCATATCTCAACAGCATGATCGTTTATTGTTCTCTATTCAAGATTAAAAGATTCTTTATTTAATATTCCTATCTTCTACAGATGAAGCTGCTTTTGAACCCAGAGATATTGTTGTCCAGAAGAAAGATCCTAAAACTCAGTATGACATAAAGGAAGAATTAGGAAAGTAAGTATGAATTTTTTTCTGACATTTACTCTACAAATATTGTACCTAGTATCACATAGTAAAATTTGGTGCAAAATGGGTGATTTGCAAAGAAATGCAAATATGTATAGTAGGTTTGTACACACAGAACCATGGTATTTTCAGTGTCTCATGAAAACCAAAATTCATAAACCTCTGAATTGCTACACGAAATATGGACACTTAATTATTCTCTGATTCATACTGAAAAGCTACTTATTAGCTCCAGAAAATATAAAAAAGGTTTGTTGTGTGTGGGGGGAGGGGGGAGAGGGTAGGAGGGGTGGGTGTATCATTGGATGTGTCAGAGATATGTGCTGGATTGTTACCTTGTTTCTGTTTCTGCTTAATTCAGAAAGATCCATTTCTTTGTTTCAAATTACAATCCATTATGTATTGTGTAAATTTGTGTTATGCAGTGTTATAGAGATGTCAGCATCTAGGATATATTTATCTGTCAAAGTAATGAGTCATAATTAATGACGAGCTACTCTGTTTTACTGATTCAAAGCAGTGTGTTGCGTTTAGTCGCTAGATTGGTCTGGGTTGCAGCAATTTCAATAGATTAAACATGTGAAGTATTGAGAGTTCTGAGAGAGGGAAAACTTTATTCATAGCATCTCTACCATCATGCCACATCCCAAAACGGCTCTTCTTTATGCAATGCCTATGTGAACCGTAAAAATATGTGATGATATTTAATGTAGGAAAATAGGATTTATTGCTCGTTTAAGAGATTAAAAAGTTTGGATCTGCTAGGAAGTTTGTATATTTTCAGTAACGTGAGGTGCGACTAAGTAACCTTAACTGTGTGATCTACACAATACAGATGTAAATATACGAACCGAATCTAGCTCCTCTTTTCGTTGTCTTTTACGTGACGCTTTTCTTTTCATCTTTTTTGCCAGGGGCCGATTTGGCACTGTTAATAAATGTGTAGAAAAAAGCTCGAAGAAGGTTCTAGCGGCTAAACACATTAAGGCAGATAATGATCGTGATAGACAAGAGGTATGATTCAGATTCATTTCAGCTTCTGGCATTTCTCTGTGTTATTTATTCTCTCTGTTTCCTGTTTTATTTAGACATGTACTAATATGCCCAATATATACAGTTGTGTTTCCAAACATCATTGTGACAGTAGTGATACTCAATGACTGTGACAGTAATCACATCATTTTCAAAACTGAAAAGATGCAAATATCTTTGGAAAGAGTTTATATTCTTTCTTTAGTTTTTAGTGTGTGTGGGGAAGGTGTGGGGGGAGTTTTATAAAGGCTCAGCTTGATATTAAAATGGAAGGAATAGTCACAAGTCTGAGAAAAAGAAGTTAACAAAGAAGTCATTCCTGGGCTGCTCATAATTTAAAACAAAGGGTCTTGAAAAGAATAAATCAAGACTAGATGTATATTTGGCAAAATTAGCTCCACAAATTATGGAGGCTGATTGAAAGTTGTATGCTTAAAATCAGTGACCTACAAATGTTTCCTGAAGACCACCCCATGACAGACCAGATTTCTACCCCTCGTTATTGATGCTCAGAATGCATGTATTCTAGCTAATTACTCTATGGACTTGATGATAAACAAAGTAACTTAATTGATCTAAGCATTTAATAAATTTGTAAAAATTAGTGAACCACCAAGAACTATTCCCAACCCACTTTTCAGTCACACCCCATATTTTGCACATCCTTGCTTTAAATTCATATAAAGAGTATTAAACTATTATATTTACCTTTGTGTTTTGCAGAGGGAGGCATACCCTGTGTTCATGTGTTTGCTTGATTCTGGGAAGCCTCGTCAAAAAAGTATTACTGCTTGCCATACTTTTTTCTTTTGTTGTTATAAATAAATCAATAATTATTTGTTGTTTTGTGTGGCCAACAGGTAGAACACGAAATTGAAATTATGAGAGTTCTACAACATCCCAGACTGCTCCAGTTATATGATGCCTTTGATAATGGTAAAAACATGGTCATGATATTAGAATAGTAAGTATACCACAACAAACCACTGAGTTCTTGTTTACCTTTCATTTTGTATGATGTTTGAGAGCGTGGTGGCCAATTGGCTAAGGCGTCGGACTCGTGATCCAAGGATTGCTGGTTCGATTCCTGCCTAGTTCATTACATTGTGTCCTTGGGCAAGATGCTTTATCTCACTTGCCTCTCTCCACCCAGGGGTTAAATGGGTACCTGTGAGGTAACTTGTCATTGGGCGCAGTATATAACTGCTGCCGACTGGAGGGATTGTCTCTGGGACAGGTTATCATTGACCAGGGATAATATAACGTCTGTAAAGCGCTTTGAGACCTGTCGCTGGTATAAAGCGCTATATAAAATGCAAATATTATTATTAAATATTATTATGGCGGGAATGATGAGACATGCAATCGTCTCAGATATTGAAGTCAAGACTTCAAATAAAGTAGTGTTTGTTTTCTACCAATATGATACTTGTTGGATACTTGGATAGTATCGAAAAGGTTTCTTGGAGTATTGACTAGGTCTATATTGATAGATAGAGAGGAGTGATAATGGGCAGGGGGGGGGGGGGACATGGTGTATTGGGTATTTGACCCACTCTCTGTAACTTTTTCAGTGTTTTCATTGTCCGACAATACCAATCAGCTGACAAAGAACTCTCCCTCGAACGTTTAATATGGTTTCATCGTTTTGCACAAATACTTCTGGAAAAGATTTGTTGCCCTTCAGTAAAGTTTTAAGACCAGAAGGAAGGTGGGAAGGTGGAGAAGGAGGGTTGAATGGAATAATGACAAAGTAAAACTGGCGGTATGGCAATTTTGACTAGGTGGCGCTGTTTAATTGATCTCTAGGATATTTTCTCCTTTTTTGAACTGAAATGAATATTTTATTGATATTTACTCATTGATGTTTCTTTTCTTTTTATCGTGACAGTGTGTCCGGAGGAGAATTGTTTGAACGTGTAATTGATGAAGAATTTGACTTGACAGAGAAAGAATGTACCTTTTTCTTAAGACAGATATGTGACGGAGTCAGATTTATGCATTCAAAGAAAATCCTCCATCTTGACATGAAGGTATAACCAGTTTTTGAAACCTCCAAGCATTTTATCCTATAAAAATTGATTTAAAGAAACGGGCAAAGAGAGTAAAATTCTCAATAAATACATACCAGAAGTTCTATTTTATTTTCCAGTTATGTTTTGTTCCTTAATATTATTATTTTCTTTCTTAATAGATGCTTTCAATTGAGCAAATTACTTTCAGTCAAATATTTATTCTTGCTGTTCTTTTCTTTCAGCCTGAGAATATTTTGTGTATTAGAAAGAACAGTAACAAGATCAAAATCATTGATTTTGGTCTGGCTCAGAAGATGACCCCCGGTCTTCAGGTCTCGTGCGGTACCCCAGAATTCTTGGCTCCAGAAGTGGTTTCCTACGATGAAGTGTCCATAACAACAGACATGTGGAGTGTTGGTGTTATTTGTTATGTCTTGTAAGTATTGTTTTTCATACTATTTTGTAGGGGAAAGGTGGCTTGGTGGTTGGGTGGCTGGGTTGCTTTGTGGTTGGGTAGCTGGGTGGTTGGGGTGGTGGTGGGGGTGTGAAGGTGATTGTTTTCCTTCCCTTTATCATATTGAAATTATACCACCTTGCTCAACCTTTTCTCTTTACACAATGCCCACACTCATTCCTGCAAACACAAAAACTTATGTCTTTGTGATAAACTCTTTCAACATAAATACTACTTCTGGAGAATATATAAATACTTGAGGAAAAAATTCTAATTCTTCATCTCTCTGGTGGCATTAAGTGTGGCATATAGCTGCATTTAATATGACAGCAGGTCAAACAATGCAGTCTAGATAGCAGTTTTTATTTTACATTTCTAAGCAGATACAAGTGTGGGAAGCCGAATTTATATTTTACTTCTGAAAGACCATTTCTGATATCGGAAAACTTTGGATTTCTCCTGGATCGCATACCCCCTCCTTTCCTTAAGCTGGTCAAGGCTTTAACCCATGCTCTCCCAGTTACTGGGTTTCTTGCTTCTGATATCAACACCTGGATCCACTTGCCTGTGCTGTTGTATTTCAATTACTTTAATACTTTAATACAAGCTTATCTTGCTGGATATGATTGTTGCTCCTGTTGTGTTTTTCATATTTACATATTTACATATTCTTTATGTTTGTCTTCATTCTGTTAGACTTAGTGGTCTGTCACCATTCATGGGTGACCATGATGGCGAGACTATGACCAACATTCTCAAGGTGGAGTACGATTTTGACGATGAATGCTTTGACGAAATCTCAGATTTGGCCAAAGATTTCATCGAAAAACTTCTACAGGAGGATCAGGAGTAAGTTTCAAATTTAATTCAATTTATTATTTTTTAAATTTTTTAAATTTTAAGTAGTATCTTCCTCCCTACTCCTCCCCACCCCCCCCTTACCCTGGTCTTTCCTCCATCCTCTTCAAGTTTCTGTTCCAATTAATTTTTAAATGAGTGAAAGGTGTTTGAAGGAAAAATTGCAAGCAGACTGTCAAAGTATGTAGAGCCCATCATAACATACATGAGTGTAAATTATTAATTAATTAATTATTAAAAAGTTTTTAATTTTAATAATCTACTTTCCTGGAGGTTATGTATCTCCAAATTAGTCCCAGACAGAGATTTTAATTAGACAATCACAATGTTTACTAGAGGAACAATTGCTTATCATAACATAGATGAGTGTTAATTAAATTATTAATTAATTAATTTAGCGTGCACAAAATTGCTAGAAAGTTTTTCCCATTTTAATATTATAGTTACTTGTTTGCTAGAATCCATGTCATCTTATCAAGTCATTATTTATTGATATTATTAATTAATAATTTGAATGTTTTGTTTTTGTCTTTTCAGGGATAGAATGACTGCCGATGACTGTCTTGAACATGACTGGTTGAAGAAGGAACTGAAGACCTCCATAGCTTTGAAGAAGGGAAACCTGAGGAAATACGTCATCAAGAGAAGGTGGCAGGTACGTATCCCCTCAGACCCAACCCTGGCAGATTCAGGCGCGTAGCCAAGGAGGGGGGGGGCAAAGGGGGCGACCGCTCCCCCCTTGAGCATATTTTCCATTTGTATGTTTTTATGATATCGCTAGTAATTTCAAGCTTGGATGCAACTTACAAGGCCTGTGAAGTGCCATTTCCAGCGATCTGGGAGGCATTTTCAGCCAAAATGTTCTGGATCCTTTTATTTAACACGTGAATTTGTGAAGTTAATTCTTAGTGCCAACAATATTTCAGAAGGGAAGGGTTCCCCTCCCTGGATCAGCTGAATAGGAAGGAAAGAAATGAGATGGGAAACATGTGACATCCTAACCCCCATTCCCCTCCCTCTCCCCCCTCTGCTCACCAACAAGTGAATTCAGTTAGTTAATAAGGATAAGTATTTGCTTCATGATCTTATGGTCAATATAAATCATTTCATACCTTGTGGTGGAATATTGAGAGGCCCTTCTTAGGGGTAATATGTATTATAATTGTTAGTTACTCCCTCCATACTATGAGGTAACAATCAAATGTTTACATTCTTTGTTTCTCTCTTTCTTATCCTCAATAGAAAGCCATCAATGCTGTAAGGGCTGCCGTGAGGGTAAAAATGTTGGCCATGTAACAGGACAGGTCGCTACTTGCCCTGGATAATCAGAAGGGCTTTGATTTGGTTTTAACCTTGCGTGGTGAAATAACCCATGTATGGTCATTAGTGGTAGTCACTCGTTGTCCTGTCCAGACTATTGGACTAAAACGAACTCGTCTCAACAAGCTTCGAGTGGTCAGCTCTGATGGACGGTCCATTGTGCTCTCGGAAAAAGGGAGCACAGTTGTGTTTCCTGTCTCTCTCTCTCTCTCTTTCTTATTCTTTCATCTTCCAAGGTATTGATGTAGGTTATGTTGTAGAGATATGATGTATCAAACAGGGAGGGCAAGGGTGGGAGGGGTAAGGTGAGAGGGGAGGTAGTTGGGATTAGGGGGGAGGGGGGACAATAGCGATTTTCAAACAATGGAGAAAAAATGAAGATGTACCAAATTGTGTTTTCTTTAATACTTTGATTTCACTGAAAATTGTTACAAAATATTACTTGCATCTTCAAAACAGAGTTTTCAACTCTCAATGCTCCATTTATCCTTGTAAAATTTGCCCCAATATTAAATTTCTTTTTTTTGAAAATAGTGATATTTCTTCTACTTTGTATACAAGCACTGTTACCAGTGAAAGCTAAAGGATGGTGTCATGTTAGCAATACCAAGTAGCTTGACTATTAGCGGGAAGTTGCAGTTTAGTTTATTACATAGCCTGGTGAAAGACCACAAGACCAAAGAATCGAATTCTGTGGGAAACAATTTTAAGAAGAAAAGAAATTGAGACATTGAAGATGGGATTGTTTCTCATGTCAAAGAAGATGTTTGTTTGTTTTTCTTTTCAATTAATAGTTTTTTACTCAAATATGCAAGGTATTGAAGCTTTATGGATCACAAATCAGAAAAAGATTAAAAAAATACCAGTAAGATGATGAAAATTATTCAATTTTGGTCATTTTAGCACAAATTGAAAAGGAAGGTGAATCAATAGAAATTCATCTTAAAACAAGAGCAACTTCTCGCTAATAATATGTCAGATAAATGGTTAAAGTGAAGCATAATATTTCTGTTGTTTTTTTTTCTTTTATAACGTGAAGGCAGAAATTCACTCGTTTATATAAATCAAAACCACAAACTTCTTTCCAATATATTTTTTTTTTGTAGTTGTTTGAAACCTTTCCAGTTACATTTGGTGTTACCTATATCCAGAATCGAGTGAGTTTGCACTGGGTGTAACCAAAAATAAGAATAATAATTATAATAATAATAACAATAATAATCTAGAATTGTTGATGTGGGTTTCTTAGAGAAAGAGCTACTACCTTTATTTCGTTAGAAAGGCAATTTGAAGTAACTTAGTCTCTGTGTGGCTTGTAATGTGTGAGAGATTTCATTGTATGTGGCCCCCCTATGCAGTCATCTCTAATTGCAGTAAGGCCATGAGTGAATTTATCGATAAACCACCAAAACAGATTATCGGGCATTTCAAATTTATAACATTCATGATAGATTCAGTAACAATTATCCATCCAGGTTTGCCTTCAGTACTGCAGGGCTGTGGAACTTCCTGTAGATCGGGATATTTTTGCAGCCTTTGTAGTGACATCCAACTTACCCTTACACTTAGGTTTGGAATCCAATTGAACTTTGACCTTTTCTTTGAATTTCAACCTGCAAAACAATGAGTACAGAACTTATCACTCAAAAATAGGAAAAGTCTTCTTTTTTTGGGTCTGAATAAAGCATTCAAGTGCAAGGTTAGTTTGTAGTCCAAACTATGAATATTGAAATCAGTTACAGTTTACCAATCTGATTGGGTGGTGCCTTTGCACATGTCAACACAGCTATTGAAGTTATTCATTTAATTATTCATGCATATTCATGAGATGATGCACAGTTTTTTTTAACACACTAGTGTAGTATGCTCTATTTGTTTGTAAGTTTAGTGTTGGGTTATAAAGTGAGTGAATATTGAGCAGTATCCATACACACAGCAGTATAATAGAGTAACATATTTCATATCTCATGTATCATTGTTGTTTGATGTGACAGATATAATAAAATGAGACGATTAAAATACAGTTTACATTTCAAAGGTTATTTTGTAAGTCTTAGTATCGATTAGGTTAATTTATAAATAAAAACTAAAATAAATACAGTTTAATTTCATGAAATGGGATTAGAACATTTCCATTTCGTTATTAAACAAGAACATTGATTATCTTGAAAACCAAAAACTCGAAAATGATTTACAAAAATGAATATTCATCACAAGGATATGCGAGTGTTTTACATCCAAGTTTAAATTTGTTTTCATTTAACAAAACTGGGAGTTTGAATTCAATGTTTTTCATTTTGTCTTTTCTATCTCCTTTTCTTGTTCTCCCTTCCACATTTTTTCTTTCATTGATGGAAATTTTGGGAGATTGTTGCTTACAAGTAAAACAGCACACCACAGGTAACATTGTTTTCACAACTGTCAAGCAAAGTCAATTTTATATTGCACTGAGTCAAAAAAAGGAAACTTTGAAAAGAAGCTTTGTAGGTAAATTGTACTACACCCAGCTATGTTCCACAGAAACAAAAAAATCTCTTCCTGTTTTTTTTCCCCTAATGTTTTCAAAACTTGTTGACTGTTCATTTTAATTCCTCTGGCTTTAAATGCATTAGATTTGAACTGTGTAAGGAGTACTTCTTGGTAGGACCTGTTATAATTAATTCTATTGGTTGAACATATATTTGTTTCATTACAGATGTAAAGCCAACTATGGGATGTGAAGTCATGACAATTATAATGATTTTTAGAGAGACAACAGTTATATTAAAATCTGTGAATTTGTGAAATTATTGTTTGTGAGTTTCTTTATTGTCTTCTTTCTATTTCTCTCTATTATTTTTCTCTCTCTTGTCTGGTGACAGGAGTGAAGGTTTGGCAAATGAAATAAGTTTCGGGGAATATGGGAACTAAAGCACACCATTGATGGCTTTTATTTGACCTAAATGTTACACAAGCATGGGTGGATCTGACATCACTAGTATATACAATACAATAATGTTCTGTGAGGGGTGGGGGGGGGGGTGCAAGCTTCAGGATCTAAGGAATTTCCAAGGGAGGGGAGGGGACTCCCAATGTCTCCCCCTTCTCTGGGTACTTGTTAGTAGGTCTGAATCTTACATTGAAACCAATCTGTTTTAATCCTAGAAACAATTGACATAAAATGGACAAAAATGACTTGTAATACAGAATATTAGTGCTAAATAATGTTTTTGTTGTAGACCACAGTAGACCAAACTTTCATTCAGCAGGATATTTGATGATAAAATATATGTTACAAAGCTTGAGAGTTTTAAGCTAACACCATTTGTGGACAATATGAGGAAGTGGGAGCATAAAAATAAGAAGTGGTTGCTTTCTTTTTGGAGGCGGGGGGGGGGGTGAAGGGGGGGGGTTCCAACAGTAAACTTATCCTGCCAAAATAGTAAGATTAGGCAACAAATTCAGAATGTGAGAGCTGATTCATCCCTCACCCCCTCCCCCCCCCCATCCCCGCCCCTCCACACACACACCAACATCATCCTCCATATCAACTTTAGCAATGAAAGATAAACTTCTTCCTCTGAGTGATGATGGAGGGGTGGGGGGGGGGGGGAGAAGGTGTAACTCTAGATACGGTTGTCTGAAGGTAACATATCTTTGCCAGATATAGCATATAAATGCAACACAGTGGGTGGTCTGTAATGTCATTTCTGATGCCGACAACTGTGGTAGACAGGTCAATCCGTTCTGATTCTTAAACATCATTACTATAGCATTTACTTTGTACAAAAGGTCCTAAAGAAAATTCACTCAAGTAAGAAGAACCTGTTGAAAAATAAAACTTCAAGACTAAAAATATTTAAAAAATATAAATGTTAATGACCTTAATATTTTGAATAAAAGTCACCTTAAATAGAGCCTAGCTACGTGACGTGAACTCCTGTTTGCACTTTATGTGATGTTATGTTGAGAACTATACCTTCTCATAACCAGAACCTTTGGCCTGCTTTTGTTTCTCGAACAGTGAAAAAAATGTATAATATATTTTTATACCGTCGCAAGCGGAAAATTTCATGGTTTTCTATAATATCTGAGAAAAGAACATGCATGGCACGATACCAATACATGACGTCACTATTAACAAACCAATTGACCACATCCTTGCTTCCAATCACCTTAACCACCATCAGAGCTGTTGTCATGACGATGTTATCCCAGTGTAGTTTCCTTCTTTTTCGGCTAATAATTCCCTAGTACCATTTTTAAGAAAAATCACCAACGAAAAACCTTGGCTGGAAAACTAAACAAATAACTGATCCACCCTCAGCCCCAGTCCCCTTGCATCAAGTCTGTGACTGTGTAATCATCGTCGAATGTGTATCACGAATTCTTTTAAATGGAACAGATTCTACACATGACCTTGCAAAAGGCCAGGTTTCCCTAGAATCATAGGCGTAGCCGGGAGCCCAATTTGATTTGGGGGGGGGGGGGGGGG
>JAIPMN010001340.1:400-20818 GCA_020650975.1 Apostichopus californicus | reverse complement strand
GGGGGGGGGGGGGGAAGAAGTTTGAAAAGATAGCAAAGGTGTATAACAATTTTCTTGTAGATGTAACACCACTGTCAACATCGCAAGGGAAAGTCTAGACTAATTTTGGTGTGTTTATCAATACTAAGGTCATTATCCCTTTGATAGGAAACATGGTTGGACTTGGCCATTGCCAGATTAAAACTCTCTGGAGCCCAAAGGCACCAGCTGCTTACCCCCTCCCCCACCTTATTAAGGTTTTGTAGGCTCAACCAACAGATAGAAAGTTGGCATGTCTTGTTAGGAATCCTTCAACACACCCACCCCATTGATTTATCCCCTATTGAATAACTCAACACTGGGCGAGGGCAAGAACAAACAGTAATTTCATTGAATTTTCATATGATTAACCATAGAGAAGAAACCTTTCAATAAAAAAATCTGAAAACAAAAATTGAAACTTTTGATATAAATACTGCAGATCATTCACAAAAGAAAAAAAAAACAAATACTGCACTCTCACTTAGTGCAGACTGCATTCCAACACTGCTTTGTTTTGAGAAATGAGGTATTTAATATTTAAAGCTCACCAACAAAGTGACTAGAATACTGCATTTTTTTGGCATAAGCATAAAGAGTTATGAAAATCAATCAGGGAAAGTAATTAAACATTAGCAGTCCTCAAACTACATTTTAATATCATAAAACACTTTTCAAGGACATCTGGTAATTTCATCCTGGCTTGTCCTATTGTTTTACATGGAGTCAATGAATGTATGCAAAGCTGTTAGAATTTATTAAACAATTAATAAACTCAACAATTAGGGCAAAGAAACCAATGTCTTGTGAAATTCAGTATTCGTTTCGAACAAAATTAACATATCATTAAAATAGGATATTTTGTAAGCCAATGCAGACTTAGGAATATAACCAGCAATCAGCTCAACTATGACTTCAACAATACCCTAACTCCTCCTTTAAAATAACACTGCAAGATTAAGCTTAAAAAAATGAAACAACTTAGTACACTGTATTAAGTCTAGCTTGGGTTTTAGAAAACCATATTTCTAACGTTTCTACAAAGTCCTCCAATTTTGCCAGAACCAATTCCACCAAACACTTTCGATAGTTTATAACAACGCCTCTTTTTTTATTGCATTTGTGATCCTGATACTATCCTTGCAGACAGTCAATTAAGTGCTTTCCAGCTTCAAGATATGTACAAGTTTTCTGTCAAATATTTCAAACTATCAGACACAAAAATCTGGGGCATAATACGGTGTGACTTTTAACTACTGAATGACCTGATATAAAAAGTAATATCTGCAAAAAAAAAGAGTGTTACTAAAATGCAAAATATAAACAAAAAGAAACAAACCCCAACAGAAAAATGAAACACTAAAATAAAAGGTGACTCGACAAACAGTCTTGTGCTACTCCAGACTCTTCTTAAGAGGACAACAAATATCTGACTGTTTTACAAACTCAAAATATATTTTGTTTTTAGTCAGTTTAAGACAAAAGACGATTAATTAAAGATGAACATGAAATCTGATTTCATTATACAGTTCAAAGGCACTTAACAAATCGGTTTTTGGTTTCAGCTGCAATTTTACATAAAAATGTCACAACAAATATTTCTCCCTATTTATGAACAATCTTTTCTTCTACTTCTTTTGCCACCAGCAGGGTCCTGAGTTGATGACTTAACTTTTTGGTTGTCTACTCTTCTCTTCTTAGGAGCTTTCTGATTGGTCAAGGCTCCTTGACCGACCTGTTGACATCCAATCATTGAGGAGATATCATCATCTGCAGTCAAATCTTTGCTGCCGGTGTCAGTCAATCTCGAAGGTTCCCCTTCATCCTGAAAAAGTGACAATTTATTGGAGAATAGATATTTATATTTACAATCATCTTTAATGAGCTTCAGACTGCCAAAAATGTCATCTTCATGGGTCATTCCATAGTTAGGGGGGTCATTGATTGATGGACCTTTGTCCATGTATTATAACAGCAGCTTCTATTCAAAGGTAACAGAATGTGCATTGCAATGTATCAGAACGTAACAGATAACTCCCTTCTAGAAGAGCGTTCATTTTTTTTTTTTTTCAAGAACAACTGTCAAACTTCTTTAACACACTGTTAAAATGTACATCAAGAATGCTACAAAGCAGGTATCCAAATAATTATAGACCACTCATGGGCAATTTTTTGATCACGAGTCAGGGTGGCAAACCCTTCTTACTTTTTTTTTTTAACAACAATATATTGATTTTCAATTTTAAGATACTGTATAAAGATCAGGTGTCATGTAACAGTGTGGAATGCTTATTCAGCAATGGATGGGTGTGTGGGAGGGGGGGGGGGGAGTGCGGCTGATTTGCAATTTGGTTACTGGAAGTATCCCAGAATGCCATATTGTTCTAAGGCTTCCTGAGCATAAAATGCTGAAGTTTGATGGGGCTGACACTTCATGAGTTGAAGAACATTATGCATTTTATTATTCTTTGAAGAAAGAGGTTTCAACCTCTCATGCTGTGGCCCTAAAATATCCTACCCAGGTGTAATCTGTCAGGGCAGATAAATAAAACTCATATCTTAAAGAGGAAAATGTTCTACACTGTTGGTTATAAAACCCAATTCTCAATATCTGCTCAATAATTTGGTTAATTGTGAAAAGTGACCACTTTTGACTGTTTCTTCACAAAGTTGATCATAGGTATGAGGTATTCTGGTTTTCTTTGCATGAGGCAGAAAAAGATTGGCACCAAGTTAGGCAATAAAAACTACTGTTCTCTCCAGTGTTGGTACCAAACAGAAAACTAAAGTCATCAAATGTAGCCAGCTGTTTTCTAGACAGATGAAAATTTTATTCAACAACAATCATATTAGACAAGAGTCACAAGATGGTATATATTCACATCTTCCAAGATTTGAAACTTACCTTTTTGTGGCACTACTTATATATTCATTGTTATCTTCAGAAGGACAACAAATTCAGAAAACGACTAGAAAGATATTTTTTTTTCACTCACCATCACTTGTTCATTACTGACTGTCTCCGAAACATCATCAGATCTTTCTTCTTGAAGAATCAAGCTTGATTCTTGTCTATAAATTTAGAAGAAGAACACAAATTTGTTTGGTTAAGATTCGTTAATCTGAAGTAGAAGGAAACACTGGTTTTAATTACAAACTTCTCTGGTCTTTTTATGGTCCGCAAAACATTTTGGAGGGTTGGGGGTTGGGGAAAGAAACATTCAGAAAAAATAAGAAATTACCAATATTTTTTTGGGAAAAAAAGGTGGACAAATCTTGTACATACTATTACTTCAAAAGTTGCAAATATAACACTACTGAATAGCCAACCATTATAAAGCACCAGAAAATTTCTCAAAGTGGAGGAGGGATACCACAGAGGAGTTTTCCCTCGGCAACAAAATCTCCCACTGGATCGTCCCAGGAAAATTGGGGTTACCAAACGCAACAAAACAAAAATTTAATAACAGGGACTTACAGTAACCAGCCCTCCAAGGGAGATTCTGAAATAGTATCCATTAAATCCAAAACATCGCTGTAATCTCTCGTTGATTTTGTCTCGCGTTGTATAGTGTTTTGGTTTGAATCAAGGTGAGGTAGCACTGAATCAATATAACTACCTGTGAAACAATGTAAAATTGTTGCATTCAAAAAATTAACAAACATTGCAAACTACAAATGTTACAACAACTAGTCACCAGCTAGATGATTTGACTTCTTTTGACCTCAACTAACCTTTCACCTCCACCAAAATCCATAGGGTACTTGGAGTTGACTTTGAACAACATCACTAACTGCATTTAATTGTTGTGAATACATGCAGACACAACTACACACATGCACCATGCTTTTGACAACTTTAGTTAACCATAAAATAATCAAATATTTATCTCATAAGTTACTGTAATGATGATAATGTACTTTGCCTTATTAAACTGAATAAAACAATCCACATTCTCATCACCTGTGATAAAAGATAAGTTGAACGAAAAAGAAATTAATGACACATATTAACTATAATACCAGTACTTCTCCTCAGTAGCAAGGCTAATATGAACAATATTCTTTCATATTATAATTTTTTTTTACTGTTCTCTGTTTAACTGTTGCTTTCCGACCTATACCAAAGACTGAAATTATATGACTTCTTAACCATTCTCTAACAAACTTTGCCCTCCTAACTGCAAAGACTAAATTTCTTTACCCTTCCTAACTGTTCTCAAATATGAACATACCAGTATATTTTGCCAACCATTTTTCAGGATCTTCATCAGGCAGGTATACCTGGAACTGAAACTTTGTGGAACTTGTGTCTTCTTGAGCCAGCGGTTGGAGGAGCCACTTAGAGATATCTAGATCCTCAAGGAATGGGGACATCGACTGCAGAAAATTTAAACAAAACAACACTTTCAACTTCAGTAGAATTGCAACATGTATCTCACTGTCCAATTAAAACTCTTTTATAATGTTTGGCCATGGGAATAGTTTGAAGCATCAGAAGTTCAGAAACTATAAGAAAAGGGTTTTTGAAAACTGTACTGTACATAAGTAAATTATATTTAAGGTACACTGTTCTCAGTCTGATCTGTCAACTGAATTGACCAACAAAGCTACATGAACTTTAGAGAAATGGCATGCAAGCACAACGGTCAGTGTCTCCAACAAAAGAAAAAAGAATGTAACAATCACTAGGTCAATACCCACACAAGCTGCAGGTGCTACATAAGCCTGCTGGCAAAAGAGTAGCTTTGTTGCAGTTTTAGTGTACATAGAATCAATATGTTATCCATTAAGAAGACATCATCTCTTATAAGGCAAATCAATCCTGAAGATGAAGCTAAACCAACATCTTTGAAAGAATTTGAAAAGTTTACTGAATGTTATATATGATATTATGTATGGTATTAAAAAAACTACTTTATTCATGGGATAGCCTGGTAAACAGACAGTGTAACACCTATCTTAAACGGAATCTACAGAATCACTATTGTCAACCTTGTATCAAACATAAAGATACAGTAGATTAAATTAGCTGTTCGAAATGATTGCTGAGTAATTTTCTTACCACTTGTCCTGCTTCCTGATGCCTTGATGCCATTGTATGAAACAAGAGGTTCTCATTACTTCTAGACTCAAGATACAATAATCTGTTCGGACCTGTAGGTAGATAGAAAATTAGCTGTTCTGGTGAGAATGAAAGATATAGATATGGCAAGACTTACAAAATATGATACATTATGTACATTTATATCTATCAGTTGCACAACACAACTGGGATAACCCCTTCTACTGTTTGCGATGGTTTCCTGTTTTATTAGAATTTGATGCCAATACTGCACTATAACATCAACTTTCACTTCCTGGTGTTTACCTAAGTACACGGATGTGGTGGAGTCACATAGTCTAATATTCTGCCTATTTAGAAGCTACTTCACGTACAGGATACTTCCATGAAATAAGGGTCAGTCGGAGTGATTTGAACGTCCTTATAAAATTAAATGAATGTAAACCTATAGTAGCCTAGCCCCTATACAAATTGGCTACTTTTGCAAGCGAAATAATCTATGTCTAGATATATTCTACTTGTACCAGGAATAGGCGTAGCAGTACAATAACCAGACCATGTTTAAGAAGAAAAGTTTATTAGGCATAACTTAGCTTTTGTCCGCATAAAGGCTCACAATATTTTCTACTATCCGAAGTAAAACTATTACTTCGTCCAACAGTACAAGAGCCTACACCTAAGTTACATTATACAAATACAATGCTAACGATACAAATACAAAGATTCAGACGTAAAACAAGACATAATCATAAAATGAAATTCAAGTACCTGAAGCAAACTCACACGTTCAATGAAACGCTGCTATTTCAGCATTCAGTGTGTATCGCTAACCTATTCTCACTTCGAACAGTTTTATGAATGCTGTGGTGACTTAACCTTTTACTTAGCGAAACTGCTACTAACGTTAATTCAACACTTTGACTTTAGTTACTAGTCTAGTCAAAAAAATATTTGACTTTTGTAATGAAATAGATTCCAAATATAAATTACCAGGTATCTGATTCACTTGGTAAGCAGCGACGGCTACGTGGACGGAATCATGTTTGTGTGGATTGGATACTTTATTTAGTTTATTAACTTTCGTATTTCCCCTCTACGCGATTTTCATGGAATCAAGTACAGTGTGTTACTTTGTTTATGTTTTAGTAGATTATTTTTGTCAGTGTATAGTGACGTATGGCAAGCCAAATGCACACAAAGAAATATTCCAGGTTTTTCGGCTGATAATCCTATAGAATGTCGACCGTTAATCCAGATTTGTCTACCGATAATCCAGGTTTTCCGACCGATGTATCATTTTTTTTTTGTAATCCCAGGTTTATCGGTTGAAAAACCTTGAATATCAACGGATAATTTAAGTTTTTCTTGAAATTCCTGGGTTTTCGCCATAGTAACCTAGCTTGGATTTTCAACCGATAATCCAGATTTGTCTACCGATAGGCTAATCCACGTTTTTCGACCGATATCCAGGATTTTCGACAATAACATAGGGTTTTCGACGATAATCTAGGTATTCCTCCAAAAATCCAAGATTTTCCATTGATAATCCATCTTTATCGGCGATATTCCAGGTTTTTCAAGCTATCAATCCAGGATAATCGTTGAAAAACCTGGCTTTTCTGTTTTCTACACAAGGTTTATCTGTCGATAGTCCTGGCTTTTAGACCGATAAACTTGGAATATATATAGTTATTGGGCATTTGGCTTGCGTCATGACCACACAGTCATAGGCGTAGGAGGCGGGGGCTAGGGGGGGGGGGGCNGCAGCCCCCCAACAAATTTTTTTTGGTGAAACTTCGGGCAATATGCTGAGAAATTTTCGGGCACCTATTGAAAGAAAAATAATTTGCAATGTGTTTTTCAATGGTTATTTTTTTTTTCAAACTGATATTATTATCATTATTATTGTAACGACTTCCCCCATAATTATAACCAATATGGAAGGGTAATAAGACGGCAGATGATTGTATGTTATTGGCATGCGATTTAATAACCAATGCATGGCTATATGCCATGATATGCACATCAAGGTGTTGAACGCGAAAAATTTTGGCANCCCCCCCCCCCCCCCCAGCCAAATCAAATTGGGCTCCTACGCCTATGAACACAGTCACAAGTCCGATGTGAGGGGACTGGGTCAATTGAAAGTGGATCAGTTGAGCATTTGGTTTGCGAGGCCAGGATCTATCCTGCTGACCTGTGTGTTTATACATTCAGGGTTGGTAGATAGTCGCAACAGTTTAACGCCAAATCAAATCATCATCATAATTTTTTTTTTAAATCCCCACAAAGCCAACCTTTGAAAGGAGTCGGGCATTCATTGACAAACTCAGATCTAGGCTCCTCTGACAGCGGTCAATGCCGGTCATGATGTTGGACATTGAACAAAATTAGATACACAAAGTTGCATTTTTCGACCATGGAACGTTTGCAGGCAGCCAAGTCAAAAAGAAGGGGGGGGGGGGAGGCAAAGGAGTTTGGCCTTTAAACTCCGATATATAATGCCAACCCTACCTAGACTGTTCACGTTTACCGAAGAAAAGATAAATAAAAAAAACCTTCAGCTAACCAACGTGACATCAATTCACGTTGCCGGATCGCTACGAAATATTTAACCAATCCTATTTGCTCTTATATAGTAGGTGGCTTTATTTTGGTTCTTGTCTGGCATTTTAATTGGTTGTATGATTGGGACGATTGTTGCTAGGGGTCAAAGTTTACATCCGGCCTACGTGACGGATACGAGGTATAATTGTGCTGTGTTAGGCTAGCTATATGATATGCTCTTGCTACACATAAGAGGCAAATCTAAGCGGCCTATGCTAGGAAGACTTTGGCTACACAGTGTTGACAGTCAGGCTGCACTCCCTATACTGACGGGTGGAATCACAGTTTTTTACGGGTAAATATTCACGTTATTAAAATTTAGCGAGTATTCACTTAACGCTAAACGTTGTTTGTAATTTTGTAGCATAATGCGGTTTGATTGAACATATGGTAATGCAAGATATCATAATATGTAAAACTTATTCTAAAGTCAGACCTAAGTCCTACTCGTCCTTGTATTATTGACAATGAAGGAAGACTATACTAGGCTGCAGTGAAATAGCAACCGGAGACGAGTACTTTTTTTCCGGCCTAGGCCTTGTGCCAAATAAATATAGCCTTTGGGTGGTTGTTACTTTTGTTCTGTCATTTTTTGGTTCTATCTTTCTTTTTTGCACACTTGAAAAACTAGCACCTACAAATTTACAAATGTCACTAATGTCTAATGAAAAGAACTTGGTGATCATATTTCAGTTTCTTTATTCCAGAATAGCCTAGGCCTAACAGTACAGTAGCATGGACACTTTAAAGTTCGGACACCTAAGCCTTAAAACACCCCAAAACTATATCTTTTGGTATGAATCACCTGAAAATATACTTGATATGGTGGGAGAAGTGTGTTATATTACGATACACGGCCAAACTTTCTTTCCTGCAAACTGTTTTCACGTTGTATTCCAAGAAGATTCTTCGTGATTATGGAACTGGTATTTCTTTGCTAGAGTATTGCGAAGTTCGGACACTCGGTCCCACAGTGTGGCGCTGGTGATAAAATTGGTGGCGCAGTTGCTCTTTCAGTAATTATAACAGACTTCATATATCTCCCTCATTTTATTGACAAATATGTAAGCACGTACTTGCACACGGGTCATTTTGGAGAGAAAATAACTGTAGCTTTGTAGCATGGACACTTCGAAGTTCGGACACCTAGGCCTAAGCCTTAAAACATCCCAAAACTATATCTTCTGGTATAAATCACCTGAAAATATACTTGATATGGTGGGAGAAGTGTGTTATATTACGATACACGGCCAAACTTTCTTTCCTGCAAACTGTTTTCACGTTGTATTCCAAGAAGATTCTTTGTGATTGTGGAACTGGTATTTCTTTGCTAGAGTATTGCGAAGTTCGGACACACGGTCCCACAGTGTGGCGCTGGTGATAAAATTGGTGGCGCAGTTGCTCTTTCAGTAATTATAACAGACATCATAGATCTCCGTCATTTTATTGACAAATATGTAAGTATTTACTTGCACACGGGTCATTTTGGAGAGAAAATAACTGTAGCTTCGTACTTTTTGGTGAAATTTGGCTCTTCCTGTAGGTTGTCATGGTGAAATCGTGTATTTCTTAGGGGTGTTCGAACTTCGCAGTGTTCCGAACTTCGCAATACTGACTATACTTTTTGGTGAAATTTGGCTCTTCCTGTAAGTTGTCATGGTGAAATCGTGTATTTCTTAGGGGTGTCCGAACTTCGCAGTGTTCCGAACTTCGCAGTACTGACTATACCATTTAACAGGAGCACTTAACAAGCTAAATTAGATGTAATGCAGAAATCAACCAAATTCATGGCGATATGTTAGTACATACTACCAAACACACTGCTATTGCCTATAGACTGGACTTTTGTCTTCTGAGCTATGGTGTTTGCTTCTAGGCTACCTACAGTTTAATCTGGACTGTCTTCCTGACATGACCCTAACCTAAATGTAGTGTAGTCTATTGTCTTAAATACAGTAAGAACATCGGCTGACAACATGGTACATGTGTTTCCTCTACATTCGCATACTGTGTTACACATATGCTCTGCACTGAGTGATAGACACCATAGTTATGTGTTCATTATTTATGCCACCAAAATAAGTAAACAAATTTGTACTGTGAGACACGTTTGTGGATTATTTCAACCATTTAGCGGAAGTATATGCTACAGTAAACTTCAAGTCATGCGCAAAATTAGGGAAGTTAGCAAATTTTACTTTGACTTGAGAAGTTTGACTCTCGATATTTACAAGTGTAATTCTTTCTTTTCTGTTCAAATTTGGTCAAACCATCCATGATATTACATAGTTGATAGAACTAAACCACTGAACAAAGTCGGCCAAATAATCATCTCTGCTATCTTTCAAAAGAACATTAATTCATGCCCATACTGCCTCAAATTGACCTTACAGTATACTAAAACTAACCACAGAGTGAAAAATCAGGGAGATTGCTTAAACAGATGTCCTTTACAAGTACAGTTCTGTTCTCACTATTGTAGCTACCATATAGATTTGGCCTACCATCCATCCTATAGGATTGGTGCCTTGTGTTGCAAATGATATAAAAATATATAGTAAGAGATTTTTTTGCTCACCAGAAAGAACAAAAAAATAATTCCTGCCCTTGAGTATTTTACATGTTAGATTCATAGATTTTTCTTGAGGTGTTTATCCAATGCAGTTGGCTGGAACTACAGATGTTAAAGCGGTTACTCAAATAATGAGATCAACTTTAAACTGTTTTCCCATGTCAAAAATATCCATTTCTTAAATTTGGAATCCAAATTCCATAATGTAAATTATGCATTCATATTGCCTCAACTATTGTGTCTACACATCTCTACATATTCTGTACTGTATCTTTAAAATTGCTTTCTTTCTTGTTATTCCATAAAGGAAGAGAACTGGTTTCCAGATGGCTCAACAAAACAACCCCCAAGAGGTCATAGTGCAGGCTGTCGATGTCATCTCCTCTCTTCAATCTTTCTCTGAGAGGATAATGCAAGCAAGGTCACAATTACAACAAAATTACTCTCAGGTAAACATATTCACTTTGGAAAAGAGTGTTGTAAACATGTCTCTCTATATCCCACATGTGTTATTAATTGTTCTAGGATGCAACCTCAGTAAAACTACCACTTAGTGGGAAATAGAGAACTTTTGTTTTTGTTTCCTCGCTGGAGGCAAAAGGAATCTATGAGATGGTGATGGTGTGTGTCCGTGCATGTGTGTGTGTATGTATGTGTCGTTTGTAAACATGGAAACTCATACAAGTTAATGATAGATTAACTTCATACTTGGGATGTGGATCTGTCTTATTGAGTACAAGAAGCCTGTTGCTTTCTGTGAAGTTCAATGGTCATTTGGGGTCAACAGAGGTCAAAGTCTGAAAACTTTGTGAACAAGATAACTCAAAAAGTACACCTTTGTTGAACTTCATTACATGATATGTTGATTTTAGCTTGTCGAGTTGAGATTAATAAGCATGTAGGCAGCATTCATGGTTTTAATGAACCAATTAGCCTTGAGTAGCTAATTATGAGGTTGTTTGCATCTTCTATAGAGAAAACCTACCATGGCCATCCTTCTTTTAGGTTTTCTCACTTTATATTGTAGTACAGTATCTTGTCTTTACTGGGAGAACAAAAGATGGCTGAGGTGTTGTTTACCACATTCCTTAATTAATAACTGCTATAGAGTAGATAGTGGGTATATACATATATACTGTAGATACATTTCAAAGATTATTTTGATTTGATTTTGGCAAACATTTGGAAAATTACCTGTTTGCTCTACAATGGTATTCATACGAATACAACATATGTGTGGTCAAAATACTTTTTGTTTTCAGGCTTTCAAAGTTTAGGCATTAATGAGTTCAATTACTTGGCAGGCAACATTCATTTTGTTGAAAAATTCTTCTTTAGTAAGGTGTACTGAGTAAGGATCAATTGTAAACTGTGTAATAATTGGTCAATTTTTTGACAAATTGGCAACAAGATGCCAAAAGAGCTGCATTAAGAGTTAAGATACTGAATCAAAGATGTGTGATTTCTTTGTTTGTTTTTAGACTAAGGAGGAAATCTACTCAGCCATATCACGACAACTGGAGGCTTTGAGAGACAGAGAAGTCTGGCTGCTCAGTAAGGTAGATGCCCTGAGAGAGGTGAAGGAAGAACAGTTAGAGGCAGAGCTGTCAACCATCACTAACGGACTTGGTATACTGGAAGAAAAATTAACCCTGTTACAGAGATACCCGGACCAGCCACTGCTGATGACCGACCTCAAAGAAACTTTAAACCGGTAATGTGCAGACAAGAAAATGTAACTCTTGAAAATAAATGTTATAGAAGATGTTTATCTTTATAACATTCAGGAATTTGTGGGATCCTAGAATCTTATATTTCTGTTAAAGTTGTAAACAACATTTCTTTTAAATTTATAGTGATCTTATTTGAGCATGTCACTTGTATACCATTTTACATAGTGGTACAAAAAAAAAGGGAAACTTGGCTTTGTTTTAAGATAGGGATATAGTGATTGACAACAGACAGCATACTCTGAAAATAAAGAAAGAACAAGGATCAGGTTTTTGTAACCTTTGATAGAAAAAAAAAACTCGCCAAAGGAAATGACTTAAATGTGTTTGGTTAAATTCTTACATAAAAAAAGGCAAAAAAAGACAAAGAAGAGGAAACCAAATTATATGTGTGTATTTTACTCCTCTACTTGGACGTTGTGTCAAGTTCTAGTCTGCTGCGACCTATGGCCTATGCATGCCCTGCGTCATGTATTGTTGGAGGTTGCGTACACACTTCTCAACTGAAAGTTACTTAAATAGTAATTGTTCTGCTGTTTCTAACCAAGGCTTTCGTTGTCTTTGGACATGTATATATAACCTTCGAGTTTGTAACTAATTTATGTTTATGAAATGATCTAGTTGCAATGTAGCACAGAATGATGTATTGTTTGTAAATTATATGTGGTACTTTGAAGGTCCATGCCTGGTATGTAAATTGTAAGATAGTGAAGATACTGAGTTGGGATGTACATCTTTGGGTTTGTTTAACAATTAACTCAACGTCCAATGTTCTTTTCACATTACCACCAATTCCAGACTCAAACACTTAGACCAGGCACCCATGGAGGACCCAACCATAAGCATTCAGTTCCACGGCGACAACCTACGGAGGAAGATCCACAGTTTTGGCTCTGTGTCTTCAATTAAGCGCCCTCGCCTTGACCAATCCCATGACAATACCGTCCACTCTACATCAGCACTGCAGCATGAGTTCCAGGCTTTAGAATTGAAGGACCAAAAGGAGGTTGGTAATGTTGCCCCACTTCCTCTGTACAGTGTGTAGGACATTCTTAAAGAGTATTTTAGTATTATTGTGAAGAAACCCTTCACATCTTACCAAGAAGTAAAAGACATAACCTTATTTGTGAGTACAGTCCTTGGTTACTTAAAGCTGTGTTGATTTCAGATTTCCCAAGAAAGATCTAAGGTGTGAGAGATGTACCTTAACTTATTGCATACAGCTATCATTATTAAATGTTCATCTTTATGGAACCTTATTAAGTGCAAGAACCTTGTGTACATATTTTACATTAGATCTTCCCATATGAAATGGTACAAGGAATCGGTAAGCTTTTTGGCTTTATGGTTTATTTCTCTATTAAATCTGCAGCTCTTTGCCATATTTTCTGAGGCTCAGCCAACTTCCTACTGGTTGCAGGATATGAAGAAGATTGAAGTTTCTTGGCACAGCAGTAGTTTCTCCTGTAGTCCATTCAGTACAAACATGAGCTTACCAGATTGGCTTGTCAAAGGTAATACCGGTGAAGGTTAGTTTGTCTTTGCAAGGTTAATGCTCAAGCCAGTCCTTGATTTGTTTGTTTGTTGGTTACATGCAAGGTACTCAAAGATAGTCAAATCTGGGTAACAGTTGTTTTAGACATACTTAATCCACAACATCCTCTTCTGTAGAGTAGATGGGTTTGGTTTCGTGTTCATGTCACCCACACACACACACCGAAGCACACCCACACACAAAGTAATGTATTGCATTTAAAGAAGCCTTAAGTCGCGTAAAACAGTGCAAACCCAGTTTTGTGGGTTTCATCAAACAAAGGTTTCTACCTTCAAGATATTTGTATTATACAAACTGCTCTGGCCAGAAGTACATCGGACTTGTAAATTTTTTGAGTTAGAAAGAATTCAAGTAAATAATATGTGAATTCCTTTTTCAGGAAACGACAAAACAGACAGCAGCATGGATGTTACTGAGGCTCCTTTGAACGATGAGACCAAAGGGGAGACTGCAGCTGTGTCATGCGATAAACTCTTGGAACAGATGGACTCCATCCTGCAGTCACCTCATGAGCTGTGGCTGCGTGAAAGTGAATCTGGTGGTAGCACAACGTCAGAGGTGGAAGACCAGCAACCTTTAGAGTGAGTAGAATATGAGTGGTCAATCCAAGCAAGACATGGCGTATTCACCTGACTCTCCGGATATATTTTCCATTTCTATTCTACGAAAACACTGGGCAGAATTTGTCCACTACCGCATCGCAAACTGCTATGCAAAACTGGCAGATTGCTATACAAGTGCCAAATTGTATAGCAGTTTTAATACGCGGGAGCCATAGTAGTTTATAAGAGAAAGAATAACAGCCTTATAAACTGCTACACAAAATTTGTACGCTGAATTAATCCCTGTCACATATGTTAGCAGTCGTGTGAACACAATGAGGGAGAATGTTAAATCATACCTCTTTGTTGGCTTGACTGGCCTTATGATGAACCATATCTCGTTTGGTTTCGGTTGGTGTACAGTCAAACTTGATTTGAAATTGTTGTTTCGGTTGGTTTGTTATAGTTTTATCATATTTTGACCAGGCCATTTAGTATTAACGTATGATTGAAAAAACTTGAATGTAATTTAAAAGCTAATCAATCCAAGACACACAACATTTTTTATCCTACAAGTCTAATGCAATGTTTTATCGTTTACTTGGATTATCTTTATAAGCAAAGTGTTTTTAAATTTGCTGGACATTGGATGTTAAGCCAAGTTCTGGAAAGAAGTAAAAGCAGAAGAAGAAAAGCAGCACAATAAATTCAACTATAATATTTGAGATTTTTAGATGGTCGTGCTGTTAAACAGAAACCTTGAAAATGTGCAAACATTTTAAGAATGTGGTTGTTATTTATAATGTTATTTACAGTAGATTATTCTATTGTACATATCTCAGGGTTTCCCCTGGCATTCATTTTGTGAGGTGGCCGCCTCTGTCTTTTATGTGACTGCCTCGCAAAAAAAACCCAAGTCACCGCCTCCCTGTTGCAGAGAAGGGATTACAAAATGCAATGATTGCAATCCAACGTCTTTAACCCATGCCATCATCTGACATTGAAAAGTTGGCTGTATACACTAATTTATAGCAATAAATAAGTTTTTCTGCCCATTTATCAGCAGTTTTATCTAACTTATTGTTAGCATGATCCACATAAGGATGTTGAACAAAATTTTCCGTTACCGCCACTGACACAAGAAATCTCAGGGGAACCCCCCCTCTATCTGCATGAAGTGATAAATGTTGGCATTTTGTTTAACTTTTGCATATTTATATAATTTATATAATATTTATATCATTTTTTGCATGCTTAGTCGATTCTGTGAGGATTACCAAGAATGGCTGTTGGTACCGTCTCCGAAAAAAGAGCAAGAAGAACTGTCTGGGTGTGCCTGCGTCAAGTCTGGCGATAGACCATTGGTGAGGATGTTCATACGGTTTATTATATAATTGGGCATCGGTGGTGTAATATAGTCACTCTTATTCAACTACTCCCCCTTTACAATCTCATTAATTATGAAGAAGTAAAGTTAACCACTCAATAGCCCATTTTAAGGGAATCAAATTTCATCTCTGTGATAAACAGATTGGTGGCTTACCTTGAGACATACGTAAAGCAGGATCCTTTTTTTGGTCTAAAATTGTGTTATTTGTGGCAGAGTTATACCTCGTCTGCACAGTTTTGTCATAATTTGACAAGACTCCCACAGATAGATATAAGTATCAGTATATATATATTAATAAGCATATCACAGGGACTCTTTAAGTGAAATAAAGAGAAACGTTAGTTGCATGGTTCCAAACTCCAGTAAGAAATGTCTTCCTCAGTTTATCTCACTGTGTAAACTTGTGAGTACAAAGACGTCCCAAAATTAGAAACAGCAATGCTAATTAGACAGTACAAAGCTTTCCAGGAAATGCTAAAACAGTGTGTTGTAAGGTTTTAAAGCTCTGTGTCCATTTGTGGTATATCAATTAAGAGAGATTCTCTTTCATATCCGGGACCTTTAACCACATTTTCATGGTACATTTTCAGAAGTACATGAGATATGAATAAGGAAATACAATGTTCTTTGCAAAAAATGTTACACATCCTTGCCACGTTGTCAACTTTTTACAAATGTGGGTAGCGTTATGGTATGCAATACCAGATATATTGTTCCCTGAGTGCAGTTATTATTTAATATCATAAATATTTTAATAAATGTCATAAATAAAATGTTTCAAATATTCAACAGTTGATTTTGTAAATCATTTAATTTTTTATTTTAATATTATTATTTTGTTTATAAATATGCAGGATATGGATATTGAGAATCTAGCCAGTTTAATCTGCATGCAGAACCATCAGTCCTTGACAACAACAACAACAGCTGCTGAGTCAGATATGTCATCCTGGTTGGTCCAGTCATCTCAGCAATCTGAAGAGATGCTGCCACCTATCGAGAAGGTCTGCGGGGCCAACGAGATCTGTGGAAGCTTCAGTGAATGCGTCTGCGATGAAAACTGCGCCGGATCTATGATGCAGAGGTCAGAGGAGAAGAACGGTTCCTGGTTACTGGTCTCTGGTGAAAGTAACAGCAAATGTAGCTTTGATGTGTTTGAAGAAGAATTAGTGGTTTCTGATTGGTTGGTCGGTGATGAGAATGTTAGCCAATCAGAGAGTGGAAAAGAGGCAAATTTAAAGTGGCTATGTGATCAGATATCTCCAGAGAAGCAGGAGGAGGATATCAAGTGCCTTGACGAAGATACCTCCATGCCTTTATGGAATGAGGATGGTGGACTTAAAAAGGGCCTCTCTGAGAGCTGGTCCTGTCCACTGGATGCACTCTACAAATACCACAGTACCTTTACCACATCCGATTGGTTGAAGAAAAGTCAAGATGATTCGGAGGACGACGGGATGTGGTTGCTCAAGAAAGGAGACGAGATGGAGCAAGGGGAGGATAGCAATAAATGGTTGGTTGAAGAAACGAAGGATGATTCTTGTCAGAAAGAAAAGGACCGTGTCAAGGTCGATCCATCAGCTTTCACGACGGTATGGTCTGAGAGCAGCGAATGGCTGGTAGCAGAAAGACCGGTTTGTTAGAGCAAATGGAGCTAAGAATGAGCGAATAATTTGGTATGGGTATGTAATCAAGAAAAGTCCCAAGTATCATCAAGGACTGGTCAGGTCATCAGGTGAAGACCATTTGGCTAGTATAATGGGGAAAAAAATCGAAAAAGGAGGAAAAAGACCAAAAAAAGTGAAAAGAAAATGGTGGTTTAAACAGACAATGAAATATTATAATAATTAAGTATAATTAAATAAAATTACTTAATAATTATGATTATTAATATAAAGAATTGTAAACAAAAAAAAGAACTTGAATAACTGAAGTACTAAGAAAACATTACTTGCCATTAGATTGTTTTCCCCCAAATAACTAATAGGCAACATATGACATCATAACCTAATTTATTTTTACGAAAATGTTGTATTCTCTATTGAGCAGTAAAATTGAAGGGGAAGGAAAACATGTATATCCGAAATCAAGGTCTGAAGTATCATATTAATACAGTGGAATATTCCAAATGCTGGTCAGATTTGGGAACAAAGCATGCGGTCGACTACAGCTTTTTTGTTTATCAAATATCCTGGGAGGATTATCGGTAGAAGGGAGAGTTACTCATACAAGATCGAATGAAAAAAACAAAAGGTAAATAATCTGATAAGAAAGATGGAAATTTTCATGGGAGGTTGTTACTTTCTGAATCTAGGCTTTGGTTTACCGTTTTGTTTTTGTTTTGTTTATTTCTTCTAATTTTGTTTGCTTGTATGTTTTTTTCTTCTTTTTTGTCTGCTTTGTCTGTGTGTTGTTCCACTAGTGATTAATGTCCTGCATAGCTATGTTGTAGGTCGACTGCCGTCCTAATGTTGTCCGGGGGATTTCTCTTTTGTCATTCGTTGCTTCGAAAGCGAAACAACAGCAAAGAGAGAAACACAAGAATGTTTAATGATCCCTTTATTTGCTTTAGTGCTAGGCTTAAAATACTTGAGAGATCATCTGTGTGCTCGTTTGAATCTACATGTTCGATATAATTTATTTTGATATAGCTAGTTTTTGTGACTTTTTCATGGGCTAAAAAAATTCCCTCTGTCTGGGAGTTGTTCTCTGGGAATACAAAGTAGCAGGTTGTTTTTTAAATGGAAGCAAGATAATGACAAACCATAGTTGCAATGGGTTTACACAGTGATATGTAAATTCGGGATGTAATATGGAAAGAGATGCACATGTGTTTCATGTTCCCTCAATGAGCTGTCACAATCCAGGTTTCCTCAGCTCTCACCAATAGAACATTTTGGGAAAATTTCCTCATAATACTGAATACAAGTAAAAACATGCTTCTTTTATAATTGAGAATTAAATTTTACATTTCTGGAATGGGGGGGGGTAGGGGGATGATCCATTCGTGGGATGATCCATTGTGGGAAAGCTTCCCAAAAGTTACTTGTGATTGAAAATCAATTTCCCTCGGCCCCCTCCCCCACTCCCAGTAAACTGTGAGACGCCAATAAGACACACCAGTCTATCTCTTGATTTAGAGAGCATTTGCAGTAAAGAACGACTGGTTTTGTAGATAATACATAGGACGTGCACACTTCAAGACAATTTGTGGCTATCTAGCAAATACCTGCCGTCCCTACTGGGAAGCTTAAACTTTAAATATTTAAGGTCGTCCAATCAACCTGTTCTTCTCTTGACATTGCCAGACTTGTAAAGCATTTGGTTATTTGTTTCATCTGTAACTCTTATACACTTAGGAATACCTTTTGTCATGTATATAAAGAAGTTATTCTACCCAAAATTATTGAAAGAAGTACTTTGTAAAATCTTCGGAAATTTCTATGCAGATATTAGAAGTTAAAAGTAAATATTAATATTTCAGGTTGAAAGGTTATGTCCAACTGGTGACGGCAGAAATGTACAGACGTTTTAAAATGAATATCCATAAGTTATTAAGATTTCCTTTAAAGCAGCTAAGACGGAATACACCAAGTTTGAGTTTATGTTGATGTATGTAATATCTTGTTCATTGCATTAAGGATAGCACAAAGCAAGCCAACAGTATTACTGCATTTTAGTATCACTATGTGAGAAACTCGAAACTAATCATAATTTTACTTCGCTGCTCTCATACCTGCCTCCATTCTTCATCTGTACTAACCTTATCTACCTAAACTACTGATAAGTATCATAGCTCTTATGGAGACAAGCGAGTATGAACCAAACCAGTAAATTTGGGGGGTTCTAATAAACCCCAGACTAATACACTGCAGCTGGTAATATGGAGGAGTGAGTATAATAGGTCATCTTATATCAATAACCAAGTACTTGATATGAGTTGACTTAATACCGTCAAGATTTTGGTCAATGTTGTTGACAGGGTTACTATGTGATTCTAGGAACAAGTGTTAAATGTTATACCCTTGTATAATATGATTGGAAATAACAGATGTCAGAACAAAAGAAATTGTCCATACTCTCTTTTATTCTTGTTGATTAAAAGTATGAAATACGTGTAGTATTGATGCGATATATAGCGGAGCTGCGGGAGGGTAGCTGAGGGAAAGTGAGGGTAGGGATGCTTATACAGAGCATCGTACACTCACTGTATAGTAGTGGTTCCTCTACCACGTCCATTCGGCTTTCCACCATCCAGCCCCTTACTACCCACCCCCCCCCCCAGCCCTCCCCATTTCACATCGAGAGACGCGATAAGGACCATGAAGCCTTTTAACAAGCATTCGATGTACGTTGTTAAGCGATGCTCAGTGTGCGAGCATCGCTTAAGATCAGTGCTATGAGCGGATAAAAAAGAAACGTTCGCGCCCATGTTCACTTTCCCTGAAGGGTTTCCTCGTATCGTATGATAGTACTTCGGCCGAGTGGATAGAAGCGGTGGTATTTGAAACAATTAGCAATCGAGGGGGGGGGGGGGTCCGGGTTCGATTCCCGGTGTAAGGTGGAATTTTCAACCCAGAGCAATCTACGGTTTTCCCATCTGAAATGACTTTCTAAATTGCAAAGATTCCAACTTTAAATTAAAATGGATTAGAAGCCACCCGACGTGTTAGTTGTAATCCATAAGCCATTGCGGGTTTCTCCCACATTTGTGGTCGCTTAAGTGTCGTAAAAGTATAACTGCTGATTATTAGATGTTCCCTTCACACAGAATAGTTTTGGATAGAATAAAGGGGATTCTAGAGATAATTACATCCCTCATAACCTGTGTGCAGTTACCACCATTTTTTTCTTGGATATTGGTGTTAAAGCTCAGGAGGATTGTCTTACCGCTGACGAAATGGAGGGGGGGGGGGGTGCGTTTTGAACAAACAGTGCC
>JAIPMN010001338.1:27181-43763 GCA_020650975.1 Apostichopus californicus | reverse complement strand
GGGATCAAGTTGTTTGGTCTTCAGACCCAGACTCTTTTCTTAGTGACTTTTCTTAAAATGTACCCTAAGTTAACATTTACTGACAGAAAAGAAATAAAAAGTAACTCAGTAATTAAAGGCAAGTAACATGTTGTATAATCAAGTACTGTGAGTAGAGCATTTGAGGTAAGGAGTTTAAGCTTCACCTCAATAGTTGTCACGCTGTATCTGCTCGTTAATATTGACACCCACAAGGCAGTACTGCTACTCACCATTACCGCACAGTGACTAACTGGATCAATACCGCATCAAGACACACTGAAGAATTACAGATCACATGCCGTTTGCTGTGGTCACTAAATGTAAAGTCAAATTTGTAGAGATCAATTTTAATATGTTGCAAACTTCGAAACCACAAAAGCGGGTGTAGGTGCTGTACTGAAATGCCATAGTTAATGTCTATGGATATAACCAAAATATTGAGATTTATATGTGCATGTAAAACATGTCTCAAATTACCTAGGGGCAAGATTTATAGATGGAATGAGTTTCCAAAGTTTAGTTCAGCTCTGATAAATTATACCTCAAGATGTCAATTAATGTCAGAGCCCAATTAGTAACAATATTTTAGTTTGACTCGATGTTCCAAAACTGTGGTGTTTGCCATGTAGTGACTGATGATTTCAAAGGTCAAAAGCATCAAAGGGAATTCATTGTTGCAAACGATGGGCCTGGAATACGTCACAACTCCTTCTGAGCACTTTAATTAGTAATTGTACTTTAAGAGAAATTTTCAAACTTTTAACTTTTACTTGATTGCTTGGCATCATACTCAAAAGGGATTTTGTATCAAATAAAAAAAATTAAAGAACTACCCAGTATAATGTTGATAATTTTATCAAAACCATGCTAGCGGCAAAAACTCTTTAACACTTTCCGAATCCTACTAGCAGTGTAGTTTCACTGTCCAATGTAAACTGGCAATGTTAAATGGAAGATGAGACTGAGTGTTTGTACTGCACAGATAACTTGGTTGTCCCACTGAAGGTAAATACTGTAGTTTGGTCGTCTGAAATGGTACTTTTAAGCCTGTTCCCACGAACGCGGGCTTGCTTCACTCTTGATCGACCTATCAAGGGTAGGGCAAGTTGCTCCACTCTTTTACTGCGTGGGAACGGGGCAAGCCCGAGCTTGATAAAGCCCCTCATGAGAGGTGGGGTTAGGACAGCTAAGCCCGGGTAAACGTTGACAAATGTAAATAAACTATTGCCTTGGGGTGTAAAAGATCGCTGCTCGTATTCTCTATTGCAATAACCTGGTTCGAATGTTTTCCAAGGTTTTTCAAACCTGCCGCTATGCCTGGAGTTAACTTGTTGAAATGCGGGTTCAAATTGCAGGGCTTATCTGCGGTTATAATTTTAGCTCTACCTATGCTTGCTTGAAGCAAGCCCGCGTTCGTGGGAACGCCGTATAAGTGCCTCAATGTTGGACTGTACCGAAAGCAATACAAATTAACTTGGCATGGCAGGACATGAATGTCACTCAATTGAGGTGCTGTAGGTAAACTTAGTACATTGTTTTCTTTCTTTGTTTCTTTTCTGGAAGGCACCAACAAGCCTTTGGAAGACATCAATGGTTTCGCTGTGGTTCTAACCCCAGAAAAAGCCACAATTGTTACCCCTGTTGCATGCTTTAGAAATTTTGATTGAACTTTGAAACATAAATACATACATGTGTGTATCTAGATTGAATAAGTTTCTGCATATTTAAAGGATTACAAAGAGAATAGACAAAATTTGCTGGCTCAGGAATTGGGGAATTGGTGGTACTTCCGGCCTTCACTTCCTGTACTGGCTGTTTCCACGGAAATATTTTTTTATCAAATTGTTCAATGGTACCTGTGCTACTGTATATTGGTGAAATGCACATTGTATTAGGCTTGAAATTAAATTACTTGTGTAATATTGTGCAGGTTTATTACCCTTGATTGTTGTAACAGTGTGGTTGTATGTCAATTAGTTTACAATGTATCATGGGACCATAAATGGTTGTAGTTTCACTTAACAAAAGTTTGTGTGTACATCTATTCTATTACAAATTTGTCATGTGAAAGCAAAGTATATTCTAGCAAATGTTGAAGTCTTGGCTGTATTGTATAGTATCTAGTATATAATATTTAGTAATTAGTAAAGTATCTAGTATAGTATTATCTAGTATAGTATAGTATAGTATCTAGTATAGTATAGTATCAAGGATAGTATCTAGTATAGTATCTAGTATAGTATAGTATCAAGTATAGTATCTATAATAGTATAGTATCTAGTATAGTATAGTATGAAGTATAGTATCTAGTATAGTATCTAGTATATAGTATAGTATCTAGTATAGTATCTAGCATAGTATCTAGTATAGTGTAGTATCAAGTATAGTATCTAGTATAGTATCTAGTATAGTATCTAGTATAGTATCTAGTATAGTATAGTATCTAGTATAGTATCTAGTATAGTATCTAGTATAGTATAGTATCAAGTATAGTATCTAGTATAGTATCTAGTATAGTATCTAGTATATAGTAAGTATCTAGTATAGTATAGTATGAAGTATAGTATCTAGTAAAGTATAGTATCTAGTATAGTATCTAGTATAGTATCTAGTATAGTATAGTATCTAGTATAGTATAGTATCTAGTATAGTATCTAGTATAGTATATAGTATAGTATCTAGCATAGTATCTAGTATAGTGTAGTATTAAGTATAGTATCTAGTATAGTATCTAGTATAGTATAGTATCTAGTATAGTATAGTATCTAGTATAGTATCTAGTATAGTATATAGTATAGTATCTAGTATAGTATCTAGTATAGTGTAGTATTAAGTATAGTATCTAGTATAGTATCTAGTGTTATATAGTATCTAGTATAGTATAGTATCTATAGTATAGTATCTAGTATAGTATAGTATAGTATCTAGTATAGTATCTAGTAGTATAGTTTAGTATAGTATCTAGTATAGTATAGTATCTAGTATAGTCAATAGTATAGAAATTAGTAAATTAAAGAAACCTCTGGATTCTTGTTCTTACTTATACTTACTTCTAACACAAAGATCATCCAAGATTTAATTAAATCAAATTAAATCTTGGATGATCTTTGTGTTAGAAGTAAGTACAAGTAAGAACAAGAATCCTGAGTTTTCTGTGAAGATCAAAGGCCATTTTGGGTCCAAGAAGTCAAAGTATGAGAACTGTGTAAACAGACCCACTACTGTACATGAGTGGGATAATTTTGATGACTAATCCGGTGAATTCAACAATGTTCAAAAATTCTTGTAATCATTTCTGCAGTGTTACATTAAATACTCTCATATGAAATTTGGCTAGGAAAACATTCAGCCGTTTGGCCGGCTGATTTCACCTCTGGAGTGGAATTAAATTCCACAAGCTCATCATCTGATACAGTACTTCGGTCATATATTTTGTTTCAAGTACTAAATTGCTAAAAATGCTGGGTGAAATCTACCTCTAACTTCAAATCATTCCTTTTTTATGCTGTATACAGATCCTCCTCATGATAGTTTCAGTTGATACTAATACATATGTATAGACAGAAGGAAATGGTGTGTAGTTTACAGCAAGCCTATAAAACGAAATTGAAAATAACAGTTGTGACATTTTTGTTGCTGTTTCTTACTGCATTGTATCGTTTCTTTGACCTGACTGCTGAACTGTGAGGTGCGTAAACCATAAACCATCACTTTACTACTTGTATTTATTTTGTCAGAAATCAAAATATGTTCTTTTTTGGTCTCTTCCATAGGATAGAACTCCAGCTACTTCTACTACTACTGCCCTTGTCATCAATCTTTGATCATTGATTTGCTGCCATCTCAGGAGTTCATCTGCATCGTTATTCAGCCAACAACCCATCTGCTTTTTCTTTCATTCTTTGCGTACAGGATATAGTCATATATACTCTGCATTGATGGTATAGTGTCGAACAGTGTCAGCACCTGAGACTACTCCCGGTATCAATTCTTGTTTCCTCTCCCAGCTGAGCAAATAACTTTTTTTTGGCAGAGCCCAGATAGTTGGATGATCAATATGGCCTAGCTGGAGTACAGACAAACACTTTTCTCTCACACTCCTATATACTGCAGTCTATGCAGATATCGACTCAAGTGGGTAAGTTTTTCACGCTGATATATATTTGTCCCGAACGTTTATCATCTAAAATTGCAAATCGTTTTGACTTTATTTCGCTTCTGGTGTAAGCTCTGAATGCATCTGTACTGTATCGACTATGAGTCGCGTTGTATGTGTGGGAGGGAGTAGATTCAAACTTTGCAACACCATGAGCAGACCACGTAGTCGAAAGAAAAGGAAGGTAAATCGATTATTTTAACAGCGCACGAGATTTACTTTAGTTTTGTCAGTTACCTGTCTCCTCACCACTATTGCACTCTACCATCTCTAGAGCATTTTGATAACTGTTGAGCCTGTTCCTTCTACTGTATCTGCCTGGGCTCAAGCATAAGATTTCCTCATCTTGAGCCAAAAAATACTTCCGAGAACCTGACAATTTGGGCATATCTGGAGCAATTTCAAACTGGTCTAGAGTTACTTATTTTTAAATTTGCCATACTTTCAATTTAATCGTGGGATACTGTAGCTCATGGGATAGGTCATGAAATGGTTTAGCCCTTTTTGAGTACAAGACTGAACCTAATTGTGGCTTTTCTGGGGGCTGCTTGGGGTCTCTCTCTAGCTAATCAGCACTGGATTATTTTCAAGGCCCGGTATCTGCTACTTTATATTCTCTCCGTCTTCTCAGTTTACCACAACAAATTTGTCAGGTTCAATCCTACCTTGGGATGTTTTAGATTTCTAATATAAAATAACAATTTTTTTAGTTTTTTAGGAGTTGATAAAGTTTTCCTGTATAGCAATAATCAACGTAGTAATTTACACTCACCTATTTTCAATCTTGGTTCTGTTTTTTGTTTTAATTGCTTTTTTTTTTATTATTCCCATTTCTTTACCTTTCCAAAGAGTTGCGATGCTAGCTTCCTTCCTTCCTTCTTCACGAGTTCATTAGTTTCATTTCCCTGTGTACGTAGCTATCTTAAAAGCTTTCCCTACAGCTTAAAAGTCTAACGTTGTACGTATAATTTTCCAGTTTTATCCCTTACTAATGTGGCCATGTTAAGGTTGTTGTCAAGCACTAGGCAAAAAAGATGAAACAAAAAAACCAACTGAAGTAGAGTTGTGTCAGATTTTTCTGCTGTTGCTGAAATGATTGAAACCACTTGATCGCAGCTGGATGCAATTGTTGTAAAAGTTTATCGTAGAGACTCTGTCAAACAAAGCTTATTTCTTCTTTTTCTTCTGTTAAATATTGTCTGTGTTTTCTTTCAAGCAAAGAGAAAGTACAACTTTGGTACTTTAGTAAATTACTCACAATTCATAACTGTGTAGAATGGCTCGTTAGAGTGTTGGCACGCTCTCAGTACGTCTATAGTGTCCATGGTTGCAAGTAAAACGTGCTCCTTGTAATTCTGTAACTTTAGGCTTACTTCTCATGGTACTTTAATATTGTTTACTAAACAGCATGGTTCCATTCAGTGGGGCCTTAAATGCCACACAAGTAAATGGGTGTCCTCAAAATAAAACAAAACCAAAAAATTAGAGGGCTGAAGCAGCGATATGATATACGCTCGGATCATGGGAACAGCATATATGGTTGCTGTATGTCACCAGTGCCTTTGCCTGTCTGCTGTTTAATATTTCTTCTTTGTTATTGCAATTTCTTGATACATACAAGGAATCTGTGCAATTTCTTAATTCCATCTCACATCCCTCACTATCCACCCCCCATCCTTCTCCCACTCACAATTGTGGGAATTTAAGTCATGAAGATATTACTAAATGTCTTGTTGAACCTCAAAAAGTCTACATGCTTCAGTATTTTTAAGTTGTCCCATAGGCAGCCACTTCAACAAGTTTGTCGTTTTTGTAAAACCGGTTGAAACATGTCTGTTTGTCAACTTTTGATAAAGGGTACCGTTTTAAGGAAAGTTGCCATCGCACCACTCACAGACAACATTCACTACAAGAAAGAGTTATGAAGAAAATGTGAGTTTGTTCCTTGAAGAAGGACGAGAAGTTTCATGAATTCAGACAGGAAAAGTTCTTAAAAGAGTTAATTTTATTATTTTTATGCTATTTTTTATTTTATTATTTCTCTTAAGGTCTCTCAAGCAGATCTGGCTCGATATTGTTAATACTAGTTACAAAATGTGTAACTTGAATCTCACTGTTCCATTTTTCACTCAGAAATGACCAGTAAGAGGAAGAAGGAAGCGTTTTATTTGAAAAAGTGAAGTGAAAGATAATTACTGTTGAGTTTTTCTTAGGAATCTCCAGCAGAGGGTCAGCCATTACAACAGGGCTAATTCTGTTGAGACATGTTGTCAAGCGATAACTGGGTGTAGACAATTTTAGTCTGCGTCAGTTATGTACATACTGAAAATTTGTAATGAGATCAGTTGATAGTTTCAGCCATTTAACTAGTTAGACTTCTAAACTAGAGCATTTTTTCTTCTCTAATAAAATTGGTGGAGGTCAAAGGTCATTTGCGGTCAACAGTGAAGTGAAAGTCTGAAAGTCTTGTATAACAAAAGAAGTGCATCTTTTTTAACTTCATACTTAGTACGTAGATCATCCAGCTCGGTGAGTGCAATAATCCATTTGAAATTGGTATATAGGTCAAAGGTCACAAAATTAAAGCTACAGTTAATCTGTGAATTCTCCAATGCTATGATTTTAATTTGGTGAACATAGTTTGGTCAAATTTAGTTCAGTTTAGTTCTTTGAAGCTGGGCTCTGAGGCTCTATAGGTCTTCAACGAAACATACTTGGCATCCAGGTCAGGTAATGAAATCTGCTTCAGAGTTCGTACTCTTGCTTTAAACATGCTCTTAAACCTCCTATCAGTTGTAGCCCTATGAGCTGCTAGAGTTCAACAGGTTATCTCAAATTGGCCAAACTGGCTCAAGAGGTCAACAGGTTTTCTTAAATGGTGGAAACTTAGGCCATTTTCTCAATGTCATGTCAGGCTCAACAACTATTAAAGGAATTTGCAAGCTCAAAGTTGGTACAATTTGTATATATTCCACATAGGAAGACTTTTCTTTCTGGATATTGAAAATTTTGGTTTAAAATTCTATACTGTAAAATCCTTATGAGTGAATGATATGGTTGATGCCCGCAAGGGATATCTAGAAATTGTTTCTGCTTCTCACATAATTCTGGGACAAATTTAACTCACATGCTCTACATAAGTCAGATACTTATTTAGAATTTTGAACAAATTGTATGGCAAGGAATCACAAAGCTAACTGGCTTTCTGGTTTCACTTTCTACCAGATTGCTGGTAGTTACTGATGACTTTTGGACTATTCCAACCAAAGAAAAGTAGTTTTTGTTCATTTGATAGCCTTTCTTATGTTTCAAAAGTTACAACCATTCATCTTAGCACCTAAGTGTTTCCTTTACAAATTTGTGATTTAGTACTCGCATTGCCTTGGCATTGTTAGTTCCTTCAAGTATAGTAGTGCCAGTGCTCGGGTCTATTTGACTCGTGTGTTAAAATGTAAAGTAATTAGTAACCATCATACAATGTCGCCCGCCACCATATACTTGCATGCTAAGGTTACATTGTTGTCAAGGAAGCTTGATTATCAATGTTCAACATAAATATCAAGTTTCTCAAATTATGTTGACATTTGGATTCATCATGCTATCCTAACAATGTTGACTGTATACATACATACAGGTACAGTACAACACTGTAATATAAAGAAGAGGGTTAATTTCCAAGATTCAAAGATGGGTGTGAATGAAATATCACACAGAATAAGCACCATGCATAATGTTGTATGGGAATGAACAACATGTAAGATCATTTCAGCGTATTTCTTCTATAGGACCTATTGTGGAAATCATGAAATGTGTAAGACTTTTAAATTTTGCGCTTAACTTTCATCAGGCATTCCTCCCCCTCCCCCCCCGACCCACCTGCAACACCAAATATACTAGAAAGCGAATTTTTTTTTGGATTAAGGGGCCCAACAATTTTGAAGGAGGAGGCAGGCAGAACCCATTCTCTTTAAAAGAAAGCCATTTTCTGGCTATACTTTGGGGCAAGAAAAATATTAAGGGTGGGGGGGGGGGAGGGGGCTGAGGAGGAAGGAACCTACTCCTTCCCACTCCCATGGCTCCTGCAACCGATCACAGGGTTTTTAGTTAATTCGGCCTGCAGAACCCTAAAATATTGTAGCAGTGTTTTCAGTCACCCATAAATCAAATTGAGACAATGTATTCACTGATTGACCACAAAAGAAAACATGAACTGGAAGTGTTTTGTTTAAAGGGTCTAGGTTGACTTGCGATTGGATATATCAACAAAACCGATGGAGAAGTACGCATGCAGAACATTTGACTTCTCACAAGTGTAACATCCCCGTTATCGTCATGGATACAAATATTTCACAGTGGCCTGCAAGATCAATGTCAGGCCCACCTCTGATTTAAGACCATCTGGACCTATGCAAATGTAGCTCTATATGTATATATATCTCTATATGGTTGAAAAAGGGCACAAAACTAAATCTTGTTCGTTCTATTTTATATCACAATAATCTCCTGTTATAATTTACTTAAGTTGTGCCTGTTACGTGTGTATTAGAATGTGTGAAGTATTATCCTGTGTATTAATCCACACAACATAAATCTCATTTCTAAAGATATGAACTATTTTTGGTATCTCAAAATATGCAAACCAAGCTTATATCAACTATTCAGATCTGGTCAACTGTTCCATGTGGTAAGCCCATTTCTGCTGGCAATGATGACGAGATATTTCCTGTAATATGTCATCACGTCTAGGTTTTGATTTTACCTGGCATACTTGTTTGATTTATTTTGATAATTGGGTCATAATTACTTGTGAATTGCATTAGATTGAAAGGAGCGCAGATTATCAAAGAATTATTCCAATCAATTCTTCAGTCAGTCCCTGATGACTCCCATAGTTTCCCGTGCCTCCTCCCCTCCCCCCCCCCCACCCTACCCTTCTCCAACACACAAGAAAGAAATAATAGAATGAAATGAAATAAAAGTTGAACTGTGGTAGAAAACAGAGAGGAAAAGCAGAGATTTACTTCGCTCCCCGCTTACCTGTCTCCCCACAACATTAGCACCTCATTCTACCATGTCTCAGTATGCCCTGGTAATCTTTTAACACTACAGGTAAGCGGGTCACTCGTAAATATATAAACCAGTAAGTTTTATCATAACAGAGGACAAGGATTCAAAAGAGATCTTAAAAAAAGATATGAAAATTGCAAAGAAGTGAAATTCATTTTTTTTTTCTTCAAACTTTTGTGTGTCTTAATGCATATTTATAGTTAACTTTAGTTTAGCATGCCTAACTTAGTAAGTGTATCAAGACCCTTATGTTCATATCTCCCAAACATCCAACATTGTCGAAGGCCATGGTTTTTCATTTTCTAATACTCCCCTCTGCCACCCCCTGCCCCAAATCCCCAATCATTGATGACAATCAAAACTCAGTTTAATTTGTAGTGGGGTGAAAAGAATTTAAGCATCACTATCTTTGTAAGGAACAAATATTGTAACAAAAGAGGACATTTTCCAAAATGGAAAGGAGAACTTCCCCTTCCCATCCCTTCCTCTCCCTACTCTCCTACCCACATGTACCTTCCACAAGCTGGACCCCCATCCCCTACCTCAGACCCTGCTCCCTTATCTTGTTTCATCTGGACAGATTGCAGAATGAAAAAGGGTGGTGTTGTCATACCCAGTTGTGGTAGATGAGGTTAGGATTTGGATCATTCAGTTTGACCTCCTAGCTGTTACAGTGAAAAGCATGAAACTGTTACATTGTATACCAAGTGCGAGTATACAATGTTGTGTGACAGTGTATTTATAGCATGCAGCAAGTTAACATGTACATTACTGAGGCTGTGAGGTACATTAAAACTTTATAATGTACATAAACAACTTGATACAATCTTCTTCTTTTCTCTTTCTTTTTCAATCTTTTTCAATTTTTTTTTATAAATAAAAAAATGATACAATCTATAGTAACACATCAAACTTAAAGTTATGCTGTATTGGCCCCAAATATGCTACATATTCAATTATGGTCACCGTGGTCAAAATTCTTAAACTGATTTTATTACAACCTTGAGGAAATTTTCCTCAGTGGGACATTCAGTCATCTTGTGTGTTCTTTATAAATGTCAGAGAACAATTTGGAGAGTAATGACCTGCATGAAAGTACTTTTTAAAAACTTCTAGCAGTTATAGCGGGCTATAATTTGGGGCCAATACTGACTAACTTTAATCCCTAGTTTTGTTTATGTGAGGTCAAATTACAATGTGGGGGTGGGGGTGGGAGAGGGGGTGGGGGATGTTAGGGGGAGCATCAGTTTTGTATTGCATCATTGTCATCTGCAGATCAAGCCTAATAATAACTTTTAAGTTTTTTACTATGATTTAGATTGTACTAGGACTTGGCTGCATACTACTTTTATGATGTGTATAGTCATATGATTTATACACAAGGATATATATGGAATGTCACCGCACAGTTTTGTCACATCGCATGCATGCGCGTAGTGTTATATGTCAACCATGAAGATTCTATGAATAGCTTTAGAAATAATTGCCATACTTCAGCTCCTCTTTGAAAATTTTGAAATATTCATTTTCATCTGGCACAGAAAGCAAAAGTACAAAGATCTCTTTTGAAGTATAGATGGGTTCATGACCAGAAGAGTTGTAGCCATTCAGAACATCCACCGGCCTTTCTGTTTTTGTCATTACCCTGGGAAACGGTACCATTTGAGTTGTAGGGGAACCGGCACACAGATGTGCAGTGAGATATGTAACGTTGGTATTTAAATCTCCAATCGTTTGGTTCATATTTGGAATAGTTGGTATCAGAGTTGAATCACAGCTGGCTATTAAACTGGCCTTAAGGTTTTTTATCCGGACTGTGGTCCAACTACTTGACTGTCTTTCCTTTGTTGCTATGTTCTATTCATGAGATCTTGACATTTATTTGGACAAGGAAGTTGAAGCTCTGGAATGGATTTAAGGAGATCGCAGCTCTCTGTAAAGTCTACCTTCTGAATTGTAATTCCTTAAATGGAACAATAGGAAACAGACTTCTGGAGGTGGATTACTGTGTAAAGGTGTGCTTAAGCAATTGGTATCAGAAACTGAGGTGGAGTCCATTACATTAATACACTGAAATAGGTTTCTCCATACTTTTGGGTAGTTGTCCGTGCTACTGTGCATTGTTAGGACTGGCCCTTATTCAGTAGCAGTACAAGAGGGTGCATGCTGCTGTTATTATATGTGCTTCATGGACTGGTTACTTATAGCTCCTATACAACGGCTATAAGTTTATATAATCATTTTATCATCGGAGACTGACTGAAGGAAGCCAATTTTGATCCTTCTTTAGCCTTCTCCCCTCCCCCCCCCACCCCTCCCCCTCTCTTGGATTTGTACCCACACTCGGGATCATGTTGGAAATCTAGTAGTGCAGTTATTAGTGTGAGATTAAAGCACCGTTACTCATGTTTTGAGCCTTGTACGCATACCTAGGGAAATTCTACTTGTACTCGTACTCCTGCTGTTGTACTCGCACTAAAATATCTACTCTATTTACTTCGCTCCTCGCTTACCTGTCTCCTCACAACCTTAGCACCTCATTCTACTGTGTCTAGTATGCCCTGGTAATCTTTTAACACTGTGCCCTTCTCATTCTACCATCCAAAGTGTCTACACATGCGTTTTCGTAGTGGATAGCAAATCTTACGGAAATTGCCCGGATACATTGGATTTTTACCTTCTATACATCCTTTGGGAATTCAGAACGTTCTACATGTCTTTTACCGCAAAATATCTACTCTGTCGTTTGTTTATCATCATGAATAAACAACTGTTTTAATGACCTGTGATATTTTTTTAAGTGCTCATTGAAGCCTTATTCACAACGGCTGGCTGAAAGAAGAGAGGATTTCTGATAATCAACGTTGATGATCTGTGCCTGTTTCTAGTTTCCATGAGTAGTCAGCACATTGATACCAAGCTGCAAGGAGAAGACATTTTCATTTGTTATGTGACCGGAGACAGGAAATACACATATAATATGTGGTATTACAGTGTAATAAGTACACTACAGAACCTGTAATTTCATTGGAGAGTTTCCAACATACATATATCATATTCTAGTTTTTGATTAAGCAATTAATCAGTTAGCACTTCGTTAGTGAAACACCAAAGAAATGATATGATAGTGTATGACTTTATCGCTAACTGTATCTTTTATCTTCATAAAAACTGTTTACATTTTCTGGCGTGACTATAGATAATTAATTATTCCAAATGTGTGTATTAGATTGATCAATGTCCACAACAAGGGGGGGAAAATGACAACGTACTAATGGTTGCATCTTTTGCAAATTTGTTTGCGAAATCATTCAATACTTGAAAAATTTCTATAGAAACTTTTCGTTTTGAAATTGCTCGAGCAATGTGTATAAATGAAACTTTGATTCAGTAGATGAAGTTCTCAAGTTGCACTGTAGTAAGTTTTGCTACATGTTTTTTTGTCAAATTTGGGAGGATTTTATATTTCCCCACTCACAGGAAGATGTTAACGTGATTAAAGCATTCATAGAGCATCATTAGATTTTTTTCCGTCTGCAGACAAATAAACAAATATGTTTTTGTTAGGCATGACCTCAGAGCGACTCACTAACACTTAAAATGGGAATTAATGATGTAAAATTATTGAGAACAGCTCTGATTTACTTCCTGCGTGATATGTCTTTGCAATTTGACTGAACTGAGGATATAAATTTTGTGAAAGACCTGAAAGTATTGAGCTTTATAATGAGCTGGCAAACCATTTACAGTATCATGAAGCAGCAGAGTTAGCCTATAGATAGATTGAAAGTAATAAAGTTTGAAATTGTGGTAAGGTGTTATTGCCGTGAAAGCCAAAAGTAAAAGTACACATTAAGTGTTGTTTATTATTAAGTAGCTGCAGCAGAATGTACAAACTTGGACATACAGCAGTGGTACAGCAGTAGTAGTAGTTAAAATCTCAGATATTTTTTGGCTGGCTGCAGCAAGCTCGGTTTTCCTTTTTTTTTACGGTCTTCGTCGTTAACACATCTCAGTGGAATATTTCTGGCACACCACTAATGGACCGCAGGGAATCCGTCAACAGAGTTAATTTATCATCCGGATCCATGGAACGGAGAAGTTTGATGGCAGGAAGCCTGAAAAGTAGACGTAATTTCCTCCTCTCCTTCCCATGCAGTCATTTCAGGCATCCATGTTAGTTTGTACGGTAGTTTGGGAATGAGGCAACGACGTGGTCTGTATGTTAATACTTGAAAGAGATGCTAGGGAACGGAGGACGGAGTGTGTAATTTCTGTTTGTGTGGATTACCTGGATATTTAAGTATGTCACGAAGAGGATACCCGCGTAAGGGGGACACTTCTCCACCCCTGGAGACTAATTCTCTTCCCCGGTCCATGCATATGCGTTCAAACACTTACAGTGCTTACAGCAGTACCGAGAAAAAGGAACCCAAAAGCAGCCCAAGGGGGAAGTATTCCCACCGTAGACAGTATAGCGATGAATCCTTGTGGATACCTTCACGCTTGTGGAATATGTGGCCGCATTCCTCAATGCAGAGAAAGTCCAGCCTGTCAGCCAAATCCCTTCCACATATAGCATCAAAACAGACGAGAGCTGGCAAGAAAAAGGTTGGTACACGAAAAGGATTTGATAATGGCCTGCAACTTCATTTTAAACTCGTAATCAGACTGGGCTAGATTTTCCCTAAAGAGGATAACCTCCGTTTAATTCTCCCTCTTGCACATTTGCATGCAATGCTGATTTGATTTCTAGGCCAGACGGCCCACAGAGTTTAATCAGATGATCTTGTTAAATTACGAATAAAATTGAAAAGGGGCAAAGAAATTGTTTGGCTGGAAACGTTCTAGTCCAAAAGGTCTGCAATCCTGTCAAGTTTGTTGATAAGCCTTGATTAATTTTTCCGTTTTTAATTTTCAAGTTACAGAAAGTAAGACACTTAAAAATGAGGGTCATACAACCTTCATTGCAACCAAGGATGGTGTTGTATTTGTTCGAGACACGTGCTTGCTGGTTCGATATTATTCCACCTGGCTATGGCTGCACTACTCTCTAGAGGTAGACATAAGATCCCAAGTGATTTTTCATCATTCGAATCAAGCCCATTGATCTCCTTAAATTGTGCAGCTTTGTGTGTATAGAATTAATGAGATTAAAGTGCAAGGCATGTAGTGCCACCACATTTGCATATATGGTGTGCAATGAATGGTAAAATTACTTGACAATGAGCCAATTAGGTTATTTAGTGGAAATTATACAAACATTTTTTTGACGCTCTCTCCACCTCTCTCTCTCTCTCTGGCGTTATAGTATTATTAGAATGTGCAATTTATTTTACAGTGCATTTTAATATATCAGCTTGTGCAAGCAGCTCTTTATGTTGACTTTGGTTAATTTGATCTGATAGTTGGTATTTAGTGGTCAAGATCATAATCAAATGTTCAGAGTTAAGTGAAAGAGTGAAAGCCTTGTAGTAAGATACTTTGATGCAAATGATACTTGAGATGTAATGCTTGTTATGTAGTACGCGTAGTGGCCAATTGGCTAAGGCGTCGGACTCGTGATCCAAGGATTGCTGGTTCGATTCCTGCCTAGTTCATTACGTTGTGTCCTTGGGCAAGATGCTTTATCTCACTTGCCTCTCTCCACCCAGGGGTTAGATGGGTACCTGTGAGGTAACTTGTCATTGGGTGCAGTATATAACTGCTCCCGACTGGAGGGATTGTCTCTGGGACAGGTTATCATTGACCAGGGGTAATGTAACGTCTATAAAGCGCTTTGAGACCTATCACTGGTATAAAGCGCTATATAATAATAATAAATGAGACTTATATAGCACCAAATCAGTAGACAAAAGTCACTGCTCAAGGCACTTTACAAAGAAAGTAAATTAATTTACAAAAGAACAAGTGAAAAAATGGGTCTTAAGTAGACTTTTGAATGAAGAAAGTTTATGGCAGGTTCGAATGTGATATAAAAAGCAAACATTATTATGATTACTTGATATTTAGAACTTGATATGTAAGTCCATATTAAAATGAAAACAAAACTGTACACAAACTGCTTATCCACAAAAGAGCCTCTGAAGAGAGATCCTGCTAGGATTGAAATGTCAGGCCCTCTTACTATAAGTCCAAATTAGTGTAAGAAACTTGGCATCACTTGAAGTTAACACTGGTCAACACTATTGTAGGCCTGTGTATGCAATGGAACTAAATTTCCTGGGAATGGTCTTTGAAGCTGAGAGTGACAACAGCACTAGCACTAGCTGCATCGAATGTAACAAAAAAACAACTTGATATGTTTCCAAATTATAAATAGCACCATTTTGCTTCTGGTATCCTTAATTATATAAATTGACTCCCTCAGGGCAGACAAATTCAAAATTTAGGCATATTCAAATATTATAGTTATATTTTGGCATCCAGAGTATATTGTATTGCTTAATCTTTGGGTCCTTCAAATTGCAATATTATGAGAAATAAAAAAGTAATTCTGTTCTTGTTCTAGTATTAAATCAAACAGCATTTTGTATGTAAGATTGAACAAAATTGGTAGAAGGAAATGAAATAAATTTCAGTATGAGGAAATGGACATTGCTCATACTCAATTTTATTTATTTAGTACGAGCTGTATATATATGTGTTAACCAGCACAATATACTATCTTTGTTGGAACACTTGCATTTATTGTAGGCCTGTGTATGCAATGGAACTAAATTTCCAACAGTCCACATTTCCTGGGAATGGTCTTTCAAGCTGAGAGTGACAATAACAATAGCACTAGCTGCATCGAATGTAAACCAAAAAACAACTTGATATGGTTCCAAATTATACATAGCACCATTTTGCTTCTGGCATCCTTTATTATATAAATTAACTCCCTCAGGCAGACAAATTCAAAATTTAGACATATTCAAATATTATGGTTATATTTTGGCATCCAGAGTGTATTGTATTGCTTTCAAATTGTTAAAAAAAAAGAAAAAGAAATTCTGTTCCTGTTCTAGTATATTAAATCAAACAGCATTTTGTATGTAAGATTGAACAAAATTGGTAGAAGGAAATGAAATAAATTTCAGTATGAGCAAATGGACATTGCTCCTACTCAAATTTATGTATATAGTACGAGCTGTATATTCGTTAACCAGCACAATAAACTATCTTTGTTGGAACACTTGCATTTAAGAACATGATGCTGGAGTCACATACGTTGCTGATACATAAAAGTTTAGTAGTACCTCTAGGCTAGGTTTAAATTGAACAGTGAGCAGTGAAGGGCTGTGCGGTTTGTTTCATTTTTTCTAAGTTTAATTTCAACCATCTCCACCACTCCCC
>JAIPMN010001338.1:0-26167 GCA_020650975.1 Apostichopus californicus | reverse complement strand
GAGTACCTCAATGGATGTTTTGGCAGCCTCCTGTAAAGTGCAGGAGCTGATCATGGACTTACCATGGATATAAGCAATGTAGTACCTCAAAGTACCTCAATGGATGTTTTGGTAGCCTCCTGTAAAGTGTAGGAGCTGATCATGGACTTTCCATGGATATAAGCATATGTAGTACCTCAGAGTACCTCAATGGATGTTTTGGCAGCCTCCTGTAAAGTGTAGGAGCTGATCATGGACTTTCCATGGATATAAGCACATGTAGTACCTCAAAGTACCTCAAAGTACCTCAATGGATATTTTGGCAGCCTCCTGTAAAGTGCATGAGCTGATCATGGACTTTTCATGCATATAAGCACATGTAGTACCTCAAAGCACATGTAGCACCTCAGAATACCTCTTTGTATTCCACTAAGACATATTATCTGCACAGGAAGGAGGTGGCCATGCACTGTTGTACTTTGTATTAACATTCTTCAAATGACATGATCTTGGAATCTCTCATTACCTAGCAATACAACCTTACGTTTGGTTTAAAAAAAGAAGAGTCTCTTATCATACATATGAAGGAATTCAGAATAATCTTTGACTGTTAATTTAACTGTTAATTAACAGCTTTGAGTACTTTATTCTCATTGGGAGTCGAACAGCTGCTATTAACAAATGTGCTACTAGAGGTCACAGTGATTCAGCTAATATTAAAATCTTCACTACAAAAAAAAATAAGAAAGTTAAACCAACATTCATTAACAAAATTATCTAACTGCTGATTCAAGTCCTATCACTAACCTCCATTAAGGTTGTAAACTTGTTTTTCCAATTTGTGGCTTTAAAAGAGTGAAAGAGTTCTGGGTATAAACTTGGCGCTGTACTCAATTGTTTCGTTTTTAAAGGCCATCTGTATAGCCCATAATTATGCTAGAATGCCAATTAATGGTCACTCTGGTTCAACTTACATAAGCCTTTGACAGCTCCCCTCTGAAATATAAATTACCATTTAACTAGAACAATATAATTCCCTACTTTAGCAATGCTCATTGTTTGGGTATAATTTGAAAGCATAAGAGCAATTAGAAAAGTACTTTTGACCTTTTTGTTTTTAACCTTCTAAAATTTAGGGCAATACATAAGTCTTTGTAATAGCAGGAAAGTCCATGAGGTAGTACTAGTACTTTTGTCATTTACAATAATTAGATAGAAATAGATAGAGAAAGCATTTTACCAAAGAAGGGAATGAAAATGTGAAACTCTTTTCTTTCTCTCTGGAACATTTATTCTTCTCGGAATTATCTGTATCAATGGTGTCTTCTGTATGATACTTCCTGCTACATTCAGTTCTTTTCATAGATTTGAAAGTAAAAAACACTCACCTGGGAAGAGAGGATATTAAAGCAAAATTTGAAAAATGAAAGTATGTAGTGCTAGAAAAATCGTGAACCCTCTGCTGCCGTGTAGAGCTATAAACTCACTTTCAACACTTCTGTGACACAGTTAGATCGCTGAACTCGTCTGTGTTATGTACTTTACCGAGGAGGATAAGCTATTAAACAGCAACACTTGCAAACAGTCCAAACAAAATCTCCATCGGCTGCCAATAACTACATCTAGCTCGTTCAAAGCGGCCATGGGTCTGTGATTGGGAGGTTTCGCTTCTAAGACAGTTGCCACAGACGTTCCTTAGTGTATCCACGACAAAGATGGTGTTTTAAACTCTGTTATCTCACTTTAAGAGAGACATCGTCTGTATTGTTTCCTTGGATCGGTTACGCATTGTTGCTACAGAAATGTCGAGCTCGCAGCAGGAAAGAAAGTTAGACATTTGGGATGAGTGGTTGGGACTTAGGTACTTGGATCTGGATGGATTTGACTTGGATCTGGTAAGAAAAGGTTAGAAAGTAAATCACCTTTGGGGGGGAGGAAGGAGGGGGGGTTAGGGGATTTTTTTTAATTCTACAATGCATTTTCATTTTGTTTGATTCTAGGGACCTGTTTGACTCTGGTAATCCACATATTTATGTGTTCATGTTTACTAGTAACGTTTACTAAAATTTTGAGCGTCCACTCCCCTTATTTATTAAGATCAACTAGGTTCAAAACCGATTAGGAGCCGGTTTTAATCTGTACAGTAATTGAGTCTTCCTTGGATTTGAATTTGGACTTAAAGGCATTGAAGACTCGCCCCAAACCGTGTGCAGCGCACTGAAAAAGTTAACTTTCCGTTGCTTGCAAGTGAAGTTTTTCTCTTTTGGCTACAAAATGCAGACAGTCATGAAACGTGATACCTTGTTATCTTTAGCTGGACCTGAGATGTCCATTGCTGTATCGTTAGTACACTCTGCTGAGGGTATTGACTGTTTGCACTGAGGTACACTAGTGTCTAATTACCGATGGTAGCAAGCTGTGTGTGTATTTTCTGGGATCGATGGTGGTGTCTAACACTTCTGTTACACCTCATTCAAAACTAGGTCAGATTACAGGCATAAGAAGTTTCTTTTTGCGCGAGTCTTCACACCCTTTAATAATTTGTTTCTGGTAATTCAATGGACTCTGGAAGCAACTTTGTTAGTTAGTGTTGTGTAAGTGCAATCATGAACAGATGTCCATATCATCCTCAGTTTGCCAGGAAGTGGTCTCTAGGCAACACTCTCTGATCTTTTGGTCGTCGACGACGATGTTAGGTAGCCCGCATTGGAATAGGACAGGTTGGAAAAAGGATACACATATCTGCCTGGAAATTCTTAAATACTCATAATACATTATAAAGCATTTTAGTTATATTTTTGACATGACTTACCATTAAAATATGACGATATACACCGTAAATAGCCTAGCATTTCTTCTCAGTGATGCATTTCACATAAGATCCTTTTGAAATACTTTTCAAAAGCTACTAACTTTTTAAATTTTTTTGGTATTCTCCACAAAGTATTTTACTACTCATATTGATAAAACGATCTGGTTTTGTCAAATTTTTTACGTACCTCAATTTTTGAAATTGTTGCGATTAATTTATCCAGAGTACTGTACTTTTTTATAGAAATTTGGAGATAAGTGGAAGGGAAGAACTTCAGGTAGATTTAGAATATGTTTCACGAAGGACGAAACATTGAAATAATAAAAATGATCATTTGCTGGTGGAATATGTCGGGATGTTCTCATATTTTTGTCAGTTCTCAACTTGCACAAAGATTTCTGTAGTCAAATAGAGTAAAGATCGAGTACTAAACATGTATATAAAGCGGCTAGCTGACTGATGATTGAGAACATATAAGGTAAAGTCATTATGGATGATTAATGTATATGCAACATGTTAATGTACACTGATGGAACCACTATAACAGGAAGCAGTCATGTGAACATGATTATGATTTGTTTCCCCCTCCACCCCCACCCCCCCCCCAAAGCTCAACAGGAATTTGGTTTTTGATATTGTATTGAGCATGAAACAGTTTGTATGTATACACAAGGATTGTGAATGTGAATGGACTTGAAACTTCCTTATCGTTGTTCTGTTAGCTATATAACAATATTATGTTTTAATGAATAATGCCAATAGCAGCCAGTGGAACACTATATATTACACTTGTATCGTTGCATGCGTGTGCTACAATGCAGTCTATGATACATGCAATGTACCTGTGTTATAATTTAAAAGTAGCTGAAACACAATATATGTTTACATTGGTAATGTTTGTGAAAACTCCTGAGTACATTATGTGGTAATATCTATGAGACAAGCCTTGAGATATATCCTAGTTTTAATTTATTGATATTTTGAGAGCATATATAGTTAGAAAATAGTCCATTTGTTTTTGTACAGTAGGTGTTATGGAATCTTGGTATGGCACCCAGCTGTATTTTGATCATTATAGGCTACAATATGCCTTACTGACATGAGGGGCAAAAATTGCTTGTTTTCTGTTCTGCTACCTTGTTGCATGAGGCCTATAACATGCAGCATGAAGCCTATAGCAGCTAGGGAGCATGTACACTGTAGCATGCCACTATAGCATGCAGTTGTAGCATGTACACCGTAGCATGCCACTATAGCATGCAGCTGTAGAATGCAGTTTCTATCATGCAGAGCTGTAGCATGTACATTGTAGCATGCCATTGTAGCATGCTGCTGAACATAGCTGTATGCCATTGTAGCATGCAGCTATACATAGCATGCAGTCTCTAGCATGCAGTCTCTAGCATGTAGACTGTAGCATGTAGACTGTAGCATGCAGCTGTAGCATGTATCTCTAGCATGCCATTGTAGCATGCCATTGTAGCATGCAGCTTGGCATGCAGTCTCTAGCATGCAAACACTGTAGCATGTACAATGTAGCATGCCATTGTAGCATGCAACTGTAGCATGCAGCTTCTAGCATGCAGTCTCTAGCATGCAACATGTAGCATGCAGCATGTAGCCTATAGCATACCGTACCTTCAAAGCAAGTAAGTAATCTTCCTTGTTAGTCGGCTCTTTCGGGAGAAGTATAATCAATGTCTGTGTTGATTATTCATGTATACATGCCTATCATAATGAGAAATTATGCTTAATTATAGGCACCAGGAAATCCATAAAAACTAAAATTCACACTGCAATTACGTAATATTAAAAAGACAATCTAATTAAAGTTTGATGTTATGGGAACTTTCAGTTTTCATACCCTGGTTATGCAAATCTGTTCATACCTAGGAGATGGGTTTGTATAATTTGCATCACAAACAGTGCAAGTCATGTGGCGAACCAATTAAAATATATCCAGTTTAATAGAATGACAAAGCTATCATACTGATGATGTATAAATAGATTATGCCCTCAAAACAAAGCAATTTGTAATCAAGTGCAAATTGACAACTTTATGCATGTCATATATTATACATTCTGGCTTCATATGCTGATTAGCACATGTACAGTATGTCAGGGGCGTAGCCAGATTTTTCAAAGTTGTAGGCACGTCTATCTGAGCAGAGCGCCACCATCAGTTGGCACGGAGCGTACAAGAAAATGTTTGGGTTTACAAACCACCTACATGGCCGGAAACGGCCCTTCCCGAGTCTTCATTCTGGTTCCCTAGCCTCTTGGTAACTTGAGACACCTCATTCAATATCACTTTTAAACCCCAAAAACAAACCAGTTAAAATAGTATGTAATTCAATACTACATAATGTATTAAAAATGAGCAAGGTACATGTACAGAGTAAGCCAGTAACAACAGGCAACAAAGTGCTGCCGCTCTGTAAAGTCTGTTAATCAACGATAGGCTTATTTGAGTGTGGAATGTTTCTCAACTGAAATATTATCTGCGTAAACGGGTTCTCAACTAGATGTTAAAAAACTGACAAGATCGGATCCTAGTCTTTTTCGGCGGGTAGAGTGTTGATTGAAACGGCACATGATAGAAATGACAGCCTAGATGGCAGAAGAATAGGTCACCTAATTTAGCCATATTCTTGCTACGTTCATTTCAATAGTTTTTCCTGGCTAGACTCTAAAACTCGTCCAGCAAGCTTATGGATTTGAATTATGGGTGTTTTGAAAAAAAAGATAACTTGGCCAAAAAAAGTGTTGGCCCGAGCCTACAGTGCTACATACTGGTTACGCCCCTGTATGTAAACAGCAGACTGTGTCTTTAATGTGTAATTAGAACCAACTGCTATCAACATCTTGCCACATGTGGCAATTTACCCAGAAGGGAAAGGGTACATAGTCCATGTACTGTATTTTGTGTTTCAGTTTTCACTGACAATATTAACCAAGAAAAATGGGTAAGCCATAACATATATTAAGAAATTTAAGAGACACTTGAGATTCGGTACTCATCTGCTGCTCCCTGGCAAATTTTCTCAAGATTCCTTTCTGATCCGCAGGTCCAAACTGACTACATGTATAGGTAGACACTGTACTCATAAACTGCATAATAACTTTTTCATTTACCACTCTCAGGTGTGGTACATTTTGAAGTGTTACCTATTCTATCCCCTCCTGCCCCTCCCTTCCCCTCCCTTTTCCCTCCCTTCCCCATCCCCCACTTAAGTGAGTTTTGGAGTATGATTCTGTTTGGTAAGAAACAGAACTGAGTTCATGCCAGTCAGAATTTATTGCTGTATAAACTTTTTGTCCTGACCACTGTTATTATTAACTATTCTTCCAATGGCCAATGTAAATTAGTCCCTATAGACATTCTTTAAATACCTTTTTCTTCCCTCTAGATATGTCAGATGACGTTCAGGACTAATAGATTTCTTTGAAACATAGGAAATATTTTTCATACCTCACATGGTAAGTTTGGATGACCCATGTTTTCTTCCGTTCACACATGGTGTTGGTATCCAAACTTCATAACCCAGGTACCACATGCAGGACAGTCTTTTATGGTTTTTGGGGGGGTTTTTGGGGAGGGAGGGGGGTATTTGTCCCTTGGACAACCATGTCTTGTCTAAAAGGTCTAAAAATTGTGATGCTTGGGATTTTAGGCCAGTTTGAACAAACAGTCAGCTGCAGGGTAACAAATTTTTAATATAACACAGAGGTATTAATTAATAATTTTCATTCATTAACTTAATATTTGATTTGGTGAATAATTTAGTCACTGTCCGTCATAGTTCAATCAATGGGAAATTTGATTTATTTTTATTTTATTATTAAAGCATACTTTATTTACACTTTCATCAGTCAAAACAAAATTGATCTCTGGACAATTCTTTCTTTAATTTCAAAGAATGCCATATCATGTCACTTGATCAGTGTTGCTATTTACATAAACATTTGCTTATCTGTCCCCTCACAACCTTAGCACTATTTCTTTGCTTAGTGTGAATTATTTTGTAGTGGGTTTTTCTCCTGATTCCTTCTTGTTTTGTTGGCCTTACAAAATAATTCACAATAAGCAAACAAATAGTTCTAAGGTTGTGAGGAGACAGGTCAAGCTTGTCACTCATAAATATCCAAACCCGGTAAGTTTCGGAACCTACATTCTTAATGGAAACGGGTAAAAAAGGATACAACTGTCGCTCTCATTGGGATGTAAGATATTCTCTTTAATATCATAAACATTCCATCAACTATGCAGATTATTTCATTTAAATGATTTTGGTAATTCCAATTTTCAACCCTAACATTCTTCTTTCTTTTTTTTTCATTTTTCTTTTGCTTTTCTTTGATATTTTTTTCTTCCAATTTTCAAATTGCCCTCAGAATTATGCCATCATCTCTTTCCATGAATTAACTTTCCCTGGTGAGAATTTTTCAATGATCCATGTTTTGTACATCATCACATCAGAGTGGTGAATGCCTCTGTTATTTTCATCAACACACCCTGTCCCTCCCGATCACTCAAGGGCAGGTCTGCGCTTTACAGACGTTGCATTAATATGCTGCATTCTATCTCCACAAAACCATATCACTTCTAATATTGACATTTTCAGTAGACTGGTAAATTATGAAACTTAAAGGGAAACTGTCACTTTCAACAGATGAAACATGGTCTTACAAGTGGCACTCAAGAGCAGCTGTGTGGTTTTGAAATCGTATAACCTTGGTTTACATTATCAGTGAAAGTGAGTATAGGGAAATGATAGGGGGAAAATGGTATTATTTCACATCCGTGTTTTTTTTAATATAGCGACTTGTATGAGTGAATTGTGCCGAGGGAAAATATACCCGTACTAATTGTACTCGTGGTGATGCACAGCTGACATTGATTGTTAGTAATTATTGTTATTAAGAGATTTAACTTAACTTCTCTTGAAGGAAACATTACCAGCAAAATTTAATAACTTTTCTGGGGATTACAACAGCATTGACCATCTCTCATTACATGTCAGTTTTGATCAGATGTATCTGGCATGGCTAAGTGGTCAGCTGTCCAGATGCTAAGCCGCATGTCATGACCCCCATTTTCCATGAGTTTGAAAAAGTTTATCTCTATTGCCACTTCACACTATAACAAAGATGACAACATGTCAACCAATATGGTAATGTGTTACTCATCCTCTCCAGGAGTTTTAGCGAACAAAAGCAAGAAAATTAACAAAATTCTTCCTGTGTGTGTTATATTTTTTGTAAGTAACATCAGCACTCTGATAATGATGACATGTCATTCTTCTTTCATATAAAAATTTCTGTAATATTAGACGGTTTATCTTTTCGAGATGGGCTCTCGAAGCCTTAATTATTCCGGCGAATGGGGAAAACAGTCCCCTAGGATTTGTTTCGCATTCGTCTTACGATTTCAGAGCTTGTATTAATTCGTGATCGGTTACGTCATCTCTTTAAAGTGGAATCTCCCTGGCAATAACTCTTTGCTCTGACAGGGAAACCTCCAAAATGTGAGCTAAGAAATGAGTCATCTCTCTCATGGAGAGAACATGTGCAGGGAAAACAGGAGTTTCATTGGCTTATCAGATGATTAAATAATGACATGGTTGATCTGTTCTCTCCCTGCCTCTCTCTCCACCTCTCTCTCGCTGTCTCTGGAGGAACTGAAATATATGGCAGAGAATCGGGATAATAGATGAATCCCATTAGCTCAACTTTAATCATATTTGCTGAGGTTTTGAACAACATCATTGATGTAGCCGCTTGCTCGCTCGCTCGCTCGCTCGCTCTCTCTCTCTCTCTGTCTCTCTAATCAAGAAAAACAGGATTTATAGTAAAATATTTCTCCATGGTAGTGATCACAAATTCTAGTCACTTGTGAAGGAGGTGTGAATGAAAGGGAAGAGGCGTCCAAGTCTACTCGAGGCACAGAAATCATTTACTAAAAGATCAGATCACAGGAATATATGTATATACACTGTTCATATCAAAGCTAGCAAAATGGATAACATTAACTGAAAGTGTTGAGTCCAGTGAAAAGGACCCTTGAGGTATATATGCTTTCAGTCTTTCACATTGGTATTGGCTAAACTTATGCTGAAATACCAGAATTTACAGGAAGGGAATATCGAACCACTCTGTAGGTGAATCAGTATCAAATGGATTACAACTGCTGGTCTATTAATAGAAACATTGTCAAGGTGTCTCAATCTTGTTGCTGTTCCATACATGATTCCATGATATCCAACATTCTAAAAATTGGAAAGGGGATGAAAGCATTTTCTGTGTCATTGAAGGTGAGTTGATTTATCAGAATTGTCATAATAAACTTGGAATTTAGCATAATTCTACCAGATTTTTTTATACAAAAGAAGAAGTCAGTTATATATGATAGATTAGGATAGAACATAATTCCGCCGGACCTTTTTATGCCGGTGAAGAAGTCAGTTATGTATGCTTTGGGATAAAGTTTAATGCTTGTGTTCGAAAGTTTGCTGGCACTGATGCTGGGCATTTTAGTGTAGTAGCTGTAATATGACTATTGTATATCACTGTAATATAACAGAGATGGATTAAACAACCCTGGCAAAAGTCTGTTACTTGTCTGATATTATATCAACTGACTAAAGTCCATACAGTTCTTGTACCTAGAGGCCTTGTTTGTCTGGAGGAGAGAGTGGGTGGATACTCAACTAAGGTCTAATTGCATACACACTAATCTCCTGGCTTTGGTTTTGCACCCCATGCTTTCATTATCTGTTGAAAATAATATCTTGTCTGCCTACCTGTATTCATGTATTTCATATCATACTCAAGATATTATTACATATATCAGGTTTCATAAAACATTAAAACCTTCCTAAAGGATTTCCATCTCGTGCATCTGGAAAAGGACTTGACCCCTACACATAATGTGATCTGTACCTGATCCCTACACATGTGTTGTGTATCTGATCCCTACACATGTGTTGTGTATCTGATCCCTACACATAATGTATTGTGTATCTGATTCCTACACATAATGTGTTCTGTATCTGATCCCTACACATAATGTGTTGTGTATCTGATCCCTACACATAATGTGTTGTGTATATGATCCCTACACATAATGTGTTCTGTATCTGATCCCTACACATAATGTGTTGTGTATCTGATCCCTACACATGTGTTCTGTATCTGATCCCTACACATAATGTATTGTGTATCTGATCCCTACACATAATGTGTTCTGTATCAGATCCCTACACATAATGTGGTGTGTATCGGATCCCTACACATAATGTGTTGTGTATCTGATCCCTACACATGTGTTGTGTATCTGATCCCTACACATAATGTGTTCTGTATCTGATCCCTACTCATAATGTGTTCTGTATCTGATCCCTACACATAATGTGTTCTGTATCGGATCCCTACACATAATGTGTTCTGTATCGGATCCCTACACATAATGTATTGTGTATCGGATCCCTACACATCATGTGTTCTGTATCTGATCCCTACACATAATGTATTGTGTATCTGATCCCTACACATAATGTGTTGTGTATCTAATCCCTACACATAATGTGTGTGTACCTGATGCCTACACATGTGTTCTGTATCGGATCCCTACACACAATGTGTTCTGTATCTGATACCTACACATGTGTTCTGTATCTGATCCCTACACATAATGTTTTGTGTATCTGATCCCTAACATAATGTTTTGTGTATCAGATCCCTACATATGTGTTGTGTATCTGATCCATACACATCATGTGTTCTGTATCTGATCCCTACACATAATGTGTTGTGTATCTGATCCCTACACATAATGTGTTGTGTGTCTGATTTGGGCAGAAGTTACATACATATAAACGCTGAATGCACCAGCTTGGAAGATAAAACATTCAGCAGTTAAATTCCCTTTTTCAATTCCCTCTAAACAAAATATTGCACTGAACCATTTGTGAATATTATAGAGCCCTCTCCACTGGGACCACCTCCATCCCCACCCCTTCCCCACCCCTCCCCCTACGTCCAGTCTTAAACATTTGTCATGGTCTTTGTCAAGTGTGTCTAAGATTCAGATAAAATTAAGCTACAAGTTAACTTCACTGCCCTAAAGCCATATATTGCAATAGAGTGATATGCAATGCAAGTCTGTACAAACAGTATGTAAATACAGTAGTATATAAGTAGATTAGAACTTTGAACTTAAACTGTTCAACTGGTTTTTGTGGTTAAGTAATAAACTTGTGCAGTTGTGAATGATCCACCTTCGTTTTCAAGCTCAACAATTTACTCTTGATAAAGTCAAATTGCAGTTAAACTAAGAATGGAATTTTTTAGTCACTGGGAAATCATAAAAAACGGATTTTGAAAAAGGGCAAAGAAATGTTGGGTTTATAATGGGATTTCAAGCCATTGACCTAAGGATTATAATTAAGGCTTTTGCTCTGACAGTCTGTAGTTGTTGGCGAACCCTATATCCTAAGGTCACCGGTTTTAATCCCATTCTCTAGCCAAAAACAGAAAATACTTTGATCTTTCAAAAGATATTAAACAGAAGCATTGACAGAGTGTTTGAGAGTAGACAGTATTATACCTCTGTGTGTCCTTCCTACCCTCTTGTACTTTTTGAATGGCCCCACATCAATTTATTTCTCAATGGAAAATTCTGCTTTTGTGCCGCAACTATTTCTTACCAAAATCCACCTTTTGCTTTGCATGCATGGTCATAAGGTTATACTATGAATGAATGAATGAATGAATATACATACAAAGAATTGGCTATATGGCTCACCAACAGCTAGAGGCTGCGTTGCAACCAAGTTAGGTGAGAACAAAACCTGTAACCCTGAGATGACCGGTTTGAATTTTATCGTTCCTACTCATGTTAAAAATTCCTTTGCTCTTTCAAATGGTATGATACTGCTCTCTGTTGTTGGATGTTGGGTGAACAAATAAGAAAGCAAAGTAAGAAAAGTTTAGTACAAATTTTGTTAATTTTCATTATTTGATAAATGAATGACAGGAGATTAATAGAAACTGAAAAATGTTCTGTATCAATTTATAAAACTTAAATTATAATGATTAACTTTTTTATTGTAGTTATAAAAGATTTTAATTGCATTTTAAGAACATAACTTAACAAGCTAAATTGCTTTAGGAGGTAATTAAAGGTTAACTTTAGGGGGCACATATGAAAGTTTGCCTAAATGTCACAAGCAATTTCTAGGGTATTGCTTTTCTCCAAAACATGTAGTGTACTGTATATAAAGAGCAAAGAAATCAATCCTTTTTTTCCACCAAATATCATGTTTCAAGTTAAGACACATCGTTATCTAGCGATTGTGTCTTTTATGATGGAGGTAATTAGCATCTATAATTTATTCACAAAAATAAAGATAAGGACGGATGGCTACAAAACTAGGAAACTTAGGATGGTAGATATGGAACTTTTATTTCGTTGTCTAAACTAAGTTTGTTGCTGTCTAAACTAAAGTTGTTGCTGCTGTTTTACCATGTTGCTGTTGTTCGTTGATGCCTAAACTTACATTGATGTCTAAAGTCACGTTGATGACTAAACTCATGTTGATTTCTAAACTTCCGGTTGATGTCTAAACTCACGTTGATGTCTAAAACTTTCGTTGCTATCTTAACTTACAGTTGATATCTAAACTCACGTTGATGTCTACACTTATGGTTGAAGTCTAAACTCACGTTTATGTCTAAAACTTTCGTTGATGTAAACTTATGGTTGATGTCTAAACTCACGTTGATGTCTAAACTCACGTTGATGTCTACACTTTCGTTGCTATCTAAAGTTCCGTTGTTGTAACACATTGTGAACGAACATCATTCTTTCTTTTCAAAACATTATAACAATCAACCGCAAGTTGCTTCCGTGCAGAGCTAACAACATATCTATTACAGAGATTTTCATGCTAAATAGAGCCAATGATGTTTTCTCAATTTTCCCGAGATTTGTTTGGCTAATAGTCCCTTACCCATTGTCTGCAAACATGCTTGAATCTTCAGTGCTCAATGAACGCAAAGTATGATGGTTTAACTATGGAACGCGAAAAGGGGCAAAAATCGTTAACCTCCTGATTTGTAGCAACAGCCATGTAAATATCGTTAATTACACCCTGATATGTCGAACAAAATCACGTTGTTAACGATATTTACATGATAGTTGATACAACTCCGAGGATGTTGTTAACGATATTGTTAACGTAATATTTGAATAATTGTTTTATCACAGAAAGTTATGAGTTGAGACAATCTATGAATTTTGCGGGAAGCTACCACAACATCTCTGATACTGAAAGGACTTTTCATCTCACAGTATGTTTTGTTCTCTCCGTATTGAGAATTGATAATGTAAAATGTGCATTTAATACCACAGTTATTTCTTCGTTGCAAACTTGCGTAAATTTTTACGGTCCCTTTGACCACGTGCTTGAAGTCATGATTCTGGTGCAACACTGAAGCGTGTGTATAAACTACTGTATTCATACATTGCCAAAAGTAGTCATTGACGTTTCGACATTGCATAAAAATGTTATTTAAATACTATAATTTTCGTGGAGTTGGTTGTTTCCAAATACTGCAAAGCATCCAGGGTTAACGTTGGATCAGTTGCTCTATGGTTGGATGTAGTCTGCGCTTCGTGAGTTACAAGAAGGGCACAATATTGAAGTACGTAGGCAATACACTCACAGAACTAGTTTTCTAAACCCACCAAGCAAGTTCATTCGTAACACCAATCCAGTTCGGAGTTTCGATTTGTGAAAGGGATTGTGGGGTACATGGAATATACACAAACCCCGCTCAGCATTGTTAAGAATTTTTAGACCAAAAAGAACGCTAACATGTTATGCAAGAAACGAATCATCCAAGGTACATTCAAGTTTTGAGTCGGGCTATGTGTTGTAGGTACGGTGATATGATCTTTTCTCCACAAATTTTCAGGATTTGCGCATGTGCAGTTGAAACTCCGAACAGGCCTAATACAAATTGCGTGGAATTTAGCGAGATATGCACCCTACATGTGGGGATATTTGAAGAGTTGGGGTTGCTGGTGAAAAAGCTGCAGGTCAAAGCATGGATCGAGGTACTATACGGAGTTGGCGAGGAGGAAAGAGTGGCAGGGCAGGCGAAATGAAGGTCGGACGGCGGCCCCTGTAGAACAGCGAAGCTAGGGCACTGGATGGCATCCACCATATATATTGTGTAGAGCATTCACAAAGTACAGGCAGTGATAAGATCGCATCTTTACAACTACACTAGTAAAAGTATAGGTCATATAATAAACGCAATTGGTGTTCAATCGGGACGAAAACTTTTGTCTCTAGTAATATTACTGTCACTCGTTTTACTTGATTGCCGACATTCACAACATATCCAGACATCATTTAATGGTTCAAATAAATAAGTTTTAAGTACAGTATTTTTATGCTGGTACTTTGTCTAGACACTCGTTGTACTTGATTTCCGACATTCACAGTGTATATGCATAGCCTATAACATTTTATAAGTTGTTTACCGTGCAGCCTCCTATATTCCTATGAGCTGTAACGCACATGTTATCCTGATAGGCTGGCGGTGGGAGATACGGTAGCTTATAAAACAAGGTTTCCACAATTTTGCGTCTGGTGACTCCATATGGACTTGGTTGACCTCCAAGATCAAAATTGTGTGTCTAGCCACATACAGCAGACTGACCTGTGTTTATGATGCCACAGTGTTATTGTATCAAAATGGTGGTTCCGGCCATTTCTATAGTAACAGATAGTTCTGCTTATACTAACTAGCAGAACTTTCTAGTGTACTGAAGTCATCGAAACCTCAATGCATTTTGCATTCTGGTTTACATTACGCTGTTGAGCAATTTTGAACAGCGCCGATAGCAACAACGTAAGTTTAGACAACGACGTATGTTTAGACAACGGAATTTAAGACATCAAGGTGAGTTTGAGCAACAACGTGGTAAAACAGCAGCAACAACTTTAGTTTAGACAACAACAAACTTGGTTTAGACAACGAAATATGTTTTCCTTTTCGTCGCGTTCCATAGGTACAGTGAGAAAGAGGCAGGTTGATGGTAGGTGAACGGTCACTGTGGGAGTCGGGTTACCAAGTGCTCTAGACACTCTCAGTAGTTGTAAGGGGATAGGTAACCGAGGAAGAGATTTTGAATATTCACAGAATTTTACTTCATGACAAGCAAGAGACTTTCTTCCTCATTTTGCTTTCACCTTTACCTGTCTCCTAACAACTTACATACTCACATGCACCCTCATTAATTTTCTAAATGCCCCAACACCTAATTTACTTTGGTCTTAATTCCTTCCGTCTCGTTTACGTGTAAAATGTTATCTCCAATCTTAATACAGAGCCTCTGTAGTTAAATGCTGGAGTCTGTTACATCATGTTGTAGTTTATTACATACTATGGAAAGCCCTCAAAAGCTACATGGTGATACCATATCTTAATTTTGTTTTCCTTCCTGGAAACTAAGAGGTCTTTTTTCCCTTCTCATTGCCTTTGCTCCCTTTGAATTTTTCCCCCTCTTTTATTATCTGATAACTTTGATGGTGCGCACCCAAGTGTGGCTTGCTGTATATGATCATTAATCATTAATCAATATTACCAAGAATATAGTTCATTATAAACATGATTATACTAGCAAAATTAAAGTTTCCAGTTTGTATTGTTCATATCCAAACTACTTATAGAATTACTTAGGCGTGACCATTCTACGGGGTAATTCATTACAGCTCCGTGTAAACAGTCTTTTTGTTTGAATAAACAAAATAAAATCAACAGAAAGAACACATCAGTGCTTTGAAAGTTTGGAAACTTGATAACTCTGTTTATGAATTCTTTTATTTAAAACAATATTTATATATTGAGTCAGCTGCATGTCGTTCTGTATCGATAATGAATGGCTCTCATACACTACCGCCACACACAGCTATTTGATCAATTGCATACTTAGGACGCATACTTCCTGCCATTTTTGCGCGTTTTGTTTGTTCTTTCAGCTGCCGGGATAATATTTAATCTTCCAAAGAATAGTTAATCTAATGTGCACAAACTGTTGTGAGTGTAATATTTGGGCTTTAGTTGTCTTTGTTTAATTAGTATATTGCTTACATGGATATATGGTCAGTTCCTCAAATTTGGGCAAGAAGGCTAGTGTGATATGTCACACTATTGTTAAATCATTTTCCTGGCTCATTCGTGGAAAAAAAAGAAAAAGAAGAAGAATAAACTAGAAAGCAAAGGGCTACTTCTTGAGCGTTTCTTCTAGTATTTAACAACCTGACATCAAACAGGATATAAATCATGAGACAGACTTAATTTGTGTCAATGTTAACCTCAATCGCGGATGCGTCAGTAACCAAGAAGTGGGTGAGTGGAGAGGGGAGGGGGTGGGGGGTTTGGAGGAGGTGGTAGGTAAGTATGTATGTATGTATTTTAGATCCTCCTACAAGCAGGAACTCGCAAAGAAGCCATCATTGGCTTATCAAAGCTGCAAGCTGACCGAAGTCAGTCTCTTAGATTCATATTTAACGTCCATGATTATGAATTGTCAACAACTCTGTTACTGGACGACATACATAATCTTGGAGTGACTCGAACTCGGGACCTTATGATTGAAAGGTACCGGTGTTAACCACTGAGCTAACACTAAGTGCTATAATTGACCAGTTTTCAGTAGTAAGGTAGATGGGGAGGTGCATGTTTTGAGGGGAGGCCAGTAATTATCATCTTTCATACATATGATCAAACCAATTGATTGTGGTTAAATGCGATGATTTTATTGTTCTTCCCAGGAAGTCTTCCTGGTGCCTCATCGCAGGATGACGGACAGGTCTATTGTCTTCAGCAAAGATGATGTCCTCCACAGAGGATGGCTGAAGAAACAGGGAGGTCCATTCCGAATCTGGCAGCGGCGTTTCTTCATCCTGGTGGCGGACTACATGTTCTATTTCGCAAAAGAGGACGACCAGAGACCCCTGGGGTACATTCCGCTGAGAGGAAACAAGGTTGAGAAACATCCATTCAACCCCGAGGAACCTGGAAAATATCTCTTTGAAGTAAAACCAGGTATAAATTCAGGAATTGGGCGGGGGTGGGGGGGGGGCGTGGTTGGGGACAGTGGAGGGGAAAGGACTAGTTGTTTGGTACCCTACATCTTTGCTGTGTGATGTCATTATACATTCTATCATATTGCAAGAAAATGTCTAATGCTATGTTGGTTCATTTATTTGTTTTCATTTTGGTTTTAAATTGCCTAATTTTTTGACTCAGGGAAAGTAAAATACTTAATCCTATGCTTGGCATGTTTTAAGTTCTGTTGGTCCATCATTAACACTTTGGTTGTGTAGGATCATCAGTTAAGCTACTTGTTTGTACCTATATGCAAGGCTAAGCTTAAGATAGTCAGGATGCTGGGCTTTGGGGTGGGTAAACTACTGGTACCATTAAAAAATGAGGGCTGCATGTTACTGATTCCCAAAGTGTGTGGCTAAAAAATCCTCTTGCCTGCCAAAGACAATGCACACCGTATTATATTGTACTAAGTAATATTGCAATCACTTGTTGTGACTTCATCTCCCTGCCAGCATCTAATAGTCCCACCCAAATATAATGTGCTGTCATTAAAAGCCCATCATATTACACACTTAATTTTATGTGTAAAAGTAAGTTGGCCTGACGTTTCGATCCAAGCAGGATCTTCTTCAAAGGCTAAATTACACTTAATTTTAAATATAAATTTTCCTATGCTTTGAAGGTCAGTAGAAGATAGCAGAAACTTAATAATCATTTCTCACTTTCCCATGCGATATGGGCATTTCTCTCAACTTTCCCACGAATGAGTTCAAACACAGTCTTGATTAGGGGTGCTTACTACAGCGATGTTACAGAATTTGCCCATCTGCACAGTCCAAATATTTCCCCTAAAGATAGATAAGTATCTTTCCTCCCACTGCTACAGGAAGTATAAGCTTGGGCTGTCATCTAGGCTTGCATAATAGTGTACAGTACTAACAGTTAAACTTATAATGATTGATACTGGTGATGGTTTGACACACTCGGGAAATAAGCACAAATGTGGTACATCCTGTCTGTTATAAGCTGAAAAGCCCCTTAGTCTCTGACTTCAAATAGTGCTGTTATGCTCTCAGAGTACAATAGTGGAATAATAGGCTGAACAATGGCTTGGTCACTAAAGCTGTAGTATTCTGTGTTGAATTTTGCCAAAATCCGGTGGTAACGGTATGGTAGACACTCTTCAAGGAGTGGCAATACAGTGAAGGTCATCAGCATTGATCTCAAATATGCTAGAAATATGCTAGAAAGTCAATAATGGTCACTAATGCTCCAACTTCAACAGGCATTTTGACCCTGCAAGACAACCCCATCCCCCCCCCCCCTCCCTGCCATGAAGTTTTTTTTCCCTTCACTGATATATTGAATTGATAATTTTAACACTCCTCTAAGTCAGGAAATAATTTGGAACTACTAGGAAAACTGTACTTTTGAAAGCATGCTAAAGAATGGGGCCTAGATTAATAACCTTTAAGGTAAAGTACATAAAAATGAAATCTGCTAGTACTATCACTTCAGGAAAATAAATTCTGTGACAATGAAATTAGGCATTACCTTGCAACAAGGTTTATAAATTGAAAAAAATATATATATTCACAGAGATCTCTTAGTTAGATTAGTTAGGGGTTCCCAGACTGTATGTGACTGTAACATTGTTAGCTTAGTATTTTTTTAAGGATAAGTATTTCAACATAATGCAACTTTAGGTACAGGTTGGTCCATTTTTAGGATCAACAATGTTTGCTACAACAATTTTTAGTCTGCCTAAAATTGTAAGCAGTATTTAGGAAGTGAATTCTGGACGTTTCTGACCACCCTGGTAGCCAGTGACTTCTGGTCAGCTAACACGCATTGGTCAAGTTTTTCATTTCACTGACATTACCGAGAAATACTGCTCAATTTAGTCGCAAGAGAATAAAAAGCGTGTAAGACAACCTTTTTGAGTTGTGTTTGGTAAATTTTAAAATGCTGTTTGATTTTGATATCTCTCAATAATATAGTACTTTTCAAGACTTTTTTTTTCGCATGCTATAAATTTGGTGCCAAAGGTAATGCTGTCAATCATACAAAGGAACTGGATGACATTTTAATATAAATTAGGGGAAATCTTGCCATTGATAAACGAGAGCATTTAGTTTCACTGTTTGTTATCTTAACACTAAATGCAGCATTTCAATGTGAAAGGCTATTATTGTCAGACAGACTATGCAATAAGAAAGACTGCTTGTTTTGCTTTCAAAAGGGACAATGGAGTTTAAAAACCCTTCTAGTCAATTAAGCTATAATCACCATCTATAATCTTAAAATGATTGGGAAGCTTTTGAAATCAGATTAAAAAGAAAACATCGATTTTGTTCTGTAAGTCTGTACCATTGAAATGAGGAACTGAAATGAGGAATTGTGTGTACTTAGTGTACACATACTATATAACATGCTTCAACTTATAGCACATGATCTGGATATGCCTATGTACATGCAGGGCATAGCTAAGGAATGGAATTGATTGGATCGATGTATATTTAAATAAATGAATATTTCATATTTGAATAAATGATATTTGAATAAACGATATTTGTTATTTGAATGATATTTGAATGATTTTTGATATAAATATATTTGAATGATATTTGATATTTATTCAAATGTAAATGATATTTGAATAAATGATTGTTCAGTCCGGGAACATTACACAAGTCAGCTCTTGTATTTCCTGAATAAAATACAACCATAATTTTCATTTAATATAAGAAGTTATAAATCAGTCAGGGCTGCTTTTGCATTCTTAATTTTAACCCTTTGAATTGGTCGTCAGCAAACAAAATACCATCTGATTCTATGTTGTGTAATCACATATTATGGCCTACTTTAAAAATAGATTTGAGCTGTTTTTGGGCAATCTGTCAGTGTACACTCCCATGTTAATTAAGCAAATGATCTCTCTCCATTTATCACGTAACGACTCATTCCTAAGTAGTACGTAATTTATTACCCACAGTTGTTTGCAATCACTAGATTTGAGGTATGAAATTCGAAAATAATCCTCTTTTGGTTGGGCTTAAAATACTACAGACACCTAGCCAATTTGTCTCATATTCAGTGCATTTGTTGTGTGTGATAATCTCATGCAAAATCTGTTGAAATATTCCGAAAAGCTCTTTTCGTTTCCAAGATATACACATTTGAAGTTTTTGTTAAATCTGGGAAACTCATTAAATATGTGCAAACTATTACGTGGAGTGTTGTGCACATCAAAATTTTGTTATGTTAGGCCTTAAAAAGCAGGGCCTTATTGGAAAACAGCTTTTGCTGAATAAGCAACCCTGGATAAAAAATGCGAATAAATAAAAAATAAATAAAAATAAAAGTAATAAGTTAACAAACCCATATACATCATTTGAATAATGTGATGTTCCTTTTTTCAAAGAAGACAATAAACCTTGAACCTTGGGAGGAGGTGGGAGGCAGATTTTTCGTTGTTGCTGGGGGGGGGGAAGGGGGTGGGAGTAAGATTTTTCGTTGTTGCTGGGGGTAGAAGGGGGTGGGAGGAAGGTTGTTTTTGTTGTTGCTGGGGGAGGGGGGTGCGGGAAGATTTTTCGTTGTTGCTGCTACAGGTATTAGAATAAATTACCACTTGAAATCTGGCTGGCCCCAATTTTCAGTAGATACATCTAAGAAGAAACTAACACTTATTTAATGGCATAATTTGATGACACATCTTAATTTCTTAGTGTCTGTGTTTCTGTATATTGGTTGTATTTCTTTTTGCCTCGAGTGCTCTGCAGAGTGGGTATATCCGTTTGATAAATCACTGATTGTTATGATTATTATTATTGTGGTTGTTATTATATTATTATTGTGGTTGTTATTATTATGATTGTGGTTGTTATTAATAATATTATTAGTTGGAGATCTTCTTATTCCTCCTTGCTCTGATTAGGGAGAAGGGGGTGGGAGGAAGATTTTTTGTTGTTGCAGGGGGGGGGGTGGGGGAAGATTATATTGTTGTTGATAAATCACTGATTGTTATTATTATTATTATTGTGGAACCTTGTTATTAATAATATTATTAGTTGGAGATCATCTTATTCCTCCTTGCTCTTAACTCCTTTCTTGTGACCTTTGATGTTCTCAGGTTCGGCTAGCCAGGGTCCTTTAACCAGCAATCATGAAACCTTCCTGCTTTGGGCTATCAATACCAACGAACAGGAGGACTGGTTGCAGGTGATTAGGAGGGTCATGTACGGCAAGCGAGGCGGAGGTAAGGAGAAGCGTTAACTAGACCAATAATTATCCTTTGAAAGCTCTTACTGGGTTGTCATTCATTTTGCACCAGAATGTTTTCAAGTTAGGCGAGAAGTTTTCTGCTAACGAATTGCGTGAAGTTTTGTTCTAGTCCAGAAAGGCACAAATGGCCTTTATTCAGCTTGAACAATGAAGACTGATATTCACAAATTTCGCCCCAAAATTTAATATATGCACAGAGTATGCTAAAGTGAAGCCTCCTGCTTAGAATGTCTGGTAGATCCAGGGTTTTTTTTTTTTTAGGAACCTACTTTCCCAAGATTTTGACTATCAGGTATGGCATTTATACAGCAAACCATTTATAATGTTTGTAGTACTTGATGGGGCAAAGTAAATTCATATTTTCAAATGCAAGCAGCAGCTTTTAAAATGAAAAGCTGATGATATTTGATCTAAATATTACTACCAATAATAGTAACTTTTGCTTGATACTTATAGTTTGCATCTTTTAGCTAACAGTATAAACCCAACTTGTATTTGGTTGTAAAATTATTTGAAATGTGTAATAAACATCTCTTGAAAATAAAAGTAGCAAAAGGTCATCAGAGCTCACAATCTTCAAATATCTTTGATTTTGAAAACCGTCAATAAACTGGCCTTTGAGCAACTCAATTGTTATTACGATCATCACTTTTGTTTGTTCTTTCATAGAAAATAGAATTAATATAGTCCGAGCACAGACAAATTGTGTCCCACTATTAAGAGGTTATGATTCATATAGTCCATTGTCAATTAGTTCTGGGGATATCTGTGTTATGTCACAATTTTTTGCCGTAAACTAAAGTCCAAGTTTTGCACGCTCTCTGCCCTGTCTGACTCTCGATTGAGACATATATGATAGATAGATCTAGGCACCCACCCTATCCCTCCACCCCTACCCCACCCCAAGGGATCCCCACCAAGGGAGAGATGATGGATAGCTCAGTTGGTAGAGTATAGGTCACTAGTACAAATCCATTCCCAAATGTTATTTGCCCTTTTCATAAAGTTTAAGTTTTAATACAGAGTTAAAAATTTGTAAAAAATTTCAATTTTGTTGAAAAGGTTCCAAGATATAATTTGATTTTGATTTTGGAAAAAGTTGTCACAATTGTTATAGGCGGCTAGTTATGGTTCAGATCCAGATTCTTGACTCTTTTCTGCATTCTCTATATTTCTCCTCTCATCAAATCCGACCCAGATCACACCTCGCTGTATGAAAGAATGCTTAGAAAACTTTCCCCAAAATCAAAAAAACAAATACTTTGCCCATTCTGAACGTTTTGGCGAGCCAAGAGTATGCATAATCCAACCTGCTGCCAGCCATGGAATTGAATTGATTACAGCAGAGGAGGAGCTCTCAGAAAGGGAACAGCAGTTTATGCTTTTGGGAAAATCTATTTTGCATCCAATGAAAGAGGAACAAGTTCTCAGTATCCTGGTGAAATTTACACACAATTGCTTTTTATCATAGTTTGAGATAATAGAAATAACAGAAACTGTGACAGATTGGCCTACAAGTGAACATTAAACTAACAGCTATGCTGTCGCAGTTGCACTTTGCCAGATGTAACAGCGTACTTTATTGTTTTAACCTCGATCGGCATAGGGTTTCGATGGTTATCCTAAGAGGATGTTAAGGTAACAAAAGGCCAACGATTGAGGTTTGTTCATATCGTTTCCCAGTATAGCAGTATAATTTTTTTTGAAGTAAAAAATAGATGAAATTTGTCATATTTGCTTCTATGACACCACCACACCGGTTTTGTTCCACGGCCACTTTGGCTACAAAACATCTCAGAAAACAGTACATAGGAATCGAATGTCTATTTCAACAGGATGTTTAGCATAAGTTCTTTTGTCAGCCAAAAAATCTATCCTTCTAAGCTCACGTGTGATGTGAATATTATTTAAATAAAATAAAACTGTTAGCAAACTGCTTATCCACTAGAGAGCCTGTGTAGGAGAATGTGTAAAAGTAAGTTGGCCTGACGTTTCGATCCTAGCAGGATCTTCCTTAAAGGCTAATTGAATATTATTTATAAGTTTAACTCCTGGAAAAGTGTGTCAATAGTTTTTGGCATAAAAGTAGTACAAAGGAAGGAAATATTCATCGTGAAATCATTTTAAATCAAACAGCCTTCCAAGTTCTGGCTCCATAGGGTGTTGACAACCAAACAGTGTTGTCAGCAACCCAGCCAACCAAATATACTTTGCAAAAGGGACTGCAAAGCTCATGTGTCATGTGAAGTAATAATTATTTATAACTTAATTCCTGGAAACGTATGTTAACAGTTTTTGGCAGAAAGCAGTACAAAGGAAAGAAATATTCATTGTGAAATCATTTTCAATAGAGTAGCCGTCCAAATACTGGATCAAGAGGGTGTTTTTCAGCACCCAACCAACCAAATACACTTTGCAAAAAGGACCTCAAGTCGGGGTTTTCGTTCGCATCTTGTGGGTATTTCTCATTACAAATTTCACATACTATGATATAGCAATATTGAAAAACAGTGTGATCAAAAGCCTACAAACAACCCATATCCCCATCCTTCCCAACAGCCCGTTTTGAAGCAAATGTTTTGTAAAGAAATATTCTTGCCATTCAAGGTTTTCTGAGTACACAGAAGGTTAAGCACCCCGCAAAGAGCAAAGTCATTTTACCACAAAGGTAGCATGAGAAAATTGAACTGGTAATTTTCTGCTTGTTCTATAGAAGGCTCAATAGCTACTATACAAAAGGCAAGCTCTGTTCTTCAAAGAGGTGCACTAAATTTGCTTTTGTCATAGTGCAGAACAAGTTAATGGATCAGTAAATCCATTGTGTTTTATATCATGTGGAGATGAATTGTGACAATTCACACTTATGGAGTGCATAAAAACTTAATTAGTGCCATGCAAACCAAGTGGCTCGTGTTGAAACGTTTAATTGGCCTCATGCGACTACTGGCGCGGAGAGAATTTAGGTAAAGGTTGAAAGCTTTGGCAGTTTTTAAGTGGGAAAAATTTATCAGTTGGGTATACTAAACCTCTCCCCTCCCACCCCCCCCCCTCCCCTTCTCCAGTCCCCATCTCTCCCTCATGTCTAGCCCTTTCCAATAAATGCATCATCCTCCTTTCTATCACCATGGTGACATATCCATGCCAAGCCCTAAAGGGTCACAGTGTCGTTAATATACTTTGGCTAGCTTCCTTGCTCTGTGCCAATATATCCTTGGGTATTGGCCAGTTGCCATCTTCTAGCTCCAAGGTTTTAATACTTGGTAATTTGTCCTCACACCATTTGTTAAAAATCTTTGGCCAATGAGTTGTGATCTGCTACATTTTTAAAAGGTAGCAGGGCCACAATTTTCCAGCAAATAAAATGTTTAATATTTCATCAATCAAACCTAACTTATTTTGTCTGCTGTTCTCTCCTTTAGTTATTATTTGAATGCTGCTTGGTGTAGTTCATCAACTCTTTCTCTGTTTTTATCTCCTCTTCAGGAATCTTTGGACAAAGTTTATCAGACACTATCACACACGAGAGCACCGACACTACCAGAAAAATCCCCTTGATTGTCGAGCAATGCGTGTCATATATTACGAAACATGGAATGAAGGAGGAGGGTATATTCAGGTATGTCAACCTAGCCCCCAGTTTTCTTTTCTATTGTGGCAAATCTTTCCCTTTAAGAATAATTAAAAGTAAAATTACAACATAAGTATAAGTACAATGTGTCCACCAGTGGCGGAGCTAGGGGTATTGGTCAAGGGGGGAGAGAATGGTCTGTAGGGGCGCTTTCGAAACTATCTAAGCGGAGTGCCACCACAGGTTGGCACGGAGTGTACAGATATTTTTTGAGTAAAGATACTCCCTAGATCGCCGGAAATGACCCTTTCCGGGCTTTGCTAATTTGCAGATAATATGACAAATGTCAATAGGTAGGTGAGAGCGCTATAAGAAAGTCAATAATCGCGATAAGTAAAAAGTAGTAAAAAGCTGAAAAGGGCGCCAACAGTCCATTTGAGTCCGTCATGTATGGACTGTATGGACGCTCCGCCACTGGTGTCAACTTTTCTTCAGAATGATTTCTGTGTTTCAAATACCGAATCGGACCAAGAATGACTAATATGGCTTTTACTGTAACCCAGCATAGCATTGTTGAACGCCTCGTCATAATAGTACAACTCCAATACACAGATATAATGCGGTCACATTTATGTCTTGAAGGACTTCCTTATCAAAACACCTAATACTTGTGACAGTGCCAAAGATAATTCAAAGACTTTAGTGGGGTTTTTGGAGACCTGGCCACAATTCTGCAACATTGGGCTCCTACCCCAACCTTCATTTGAATAATTTTAATACTTACAACATTTATCACACTTCTCTCATTTTGATTCATCCCTTGCGTAGAAACTCGGATCTCTATAGCTCCAAAAACATTTGTAACCTTTTAGCAACTATCATCCACATCAGATTAAGCTGAACTCAATGGAAGCTGGTCACTTCGCCCAACAACCATTTCGCCCAACCAGCCTGATCATTTCGCCCAACCAGCCTGGTCATTTCGCCCAACCTTGATTAAATATTGTACTTCAATAAGGAAACGTTTGGGAATTGTTGAAGTCCTTTAGTTTAAACCCATAATAAATCAAATTGAACTAGTGAAATAGAAAAGGTGATATTATTCCACACCGATTCTCCTTTGTTTGTATAATAATATAACCTCCATTGTATGCATAACCGCCTACAGTAGTGTAATCCTCCCATTATACCCGAAATAACTGCTCAGACTCCGATCGATATTGAACGGATCACTTTATTTACCTACCACGAAGTAATATAACCCAAAATAAATCAAATTGAACTAGTGAAATAGGAAAAGTAATATTATTCTGACTGAATATGAGTAAAAAATGGTTAGGCGGAATGACCAACAAAGTTGGGCGAAATGACCATGCTGGTTGGGCGAAATGACC
>JAIPMN010001337.1:0-23702 GCA_020650975.1 Apostichopus californicus | reverse complement strand
CAGGGAAGAAGATGATATAAGGATACCTCCTACGGAGGTGGAGTATGTTCGTTGCCCCGAAGTGGACAATTTCGTGAACCTTTTTTCATCCCCAGAAGGTTTTTTAACAGTAAATAACAGACTTTGAAACCGTTTGCCCAAATAGAGCGGTACTAATAGCTACCTTAGTGATGAGGAACGACATCCATGGCCACGCAAGGAACATTCCATTTGAATTGGATTATGAAGTAAGCCTAATTCTGACAAGGCATGCCGTATGCTTAGCGTTACAGTCAGCCTACTTACTGTTACTTTAGCGTACACTAGGCCTAGCTTCAGTGTGCTCGTTAAGATATAGCCTATGCCTTCTTTTTAACGAAAATTTTAAGAAAAGAGAACTCCTGATTTTTTCGTAACTATGACCTTCAGGTGCCTCGTTTACATTTTAAAGTGCGTTGTGCTTATAGGAAATTGCACATTCTTCTAGTTATAGCCCTAGCAACAACAGCTGAATATTTTCCACGGTAAAATGGAATTTCAGGCGTATTGCATAATCAATGGCGGCTTACTGTGCATTGTGTTTAGGCCTTAGGAGCCAATTTTTAAAGCAAGCGTATTAAGTCCAACAGAAAGCGGTTAACTTTAAAATCGAATGTAACTTGTTAAATAGTTTTGAGGTTTCTGAATAATATAAATTGTATCTTTTTCCTGCCTTTGTTATTCCTTTATTAAACGAAGCATGAACTTGCTACTTGAGAAAAATGTCCCGCGTTTTATTAACGTAATTAACCACACATTGACCATTTAATATAAGCAATACCTTCTTCTCTCCAACAATCTGTTCCTTAATGAAATCAATATCTCCTTCTGTCAGGTTATACTTTTGGAATTGTTCTCCCAGGTTGTGTTTCTTCAGCATATGCTCAAACATATCCACTGACAGTTTTTCATGCTGTTCAAAAAAGTTGCAAAAAGAAAGTGGGAAAAAAACGTTCAACTGACATTTACAAAATCAAAAAGTGAACAAATTTGGGTAAAAACTTTAAACCAGAAAAATAAAAACAGAATACTGATTAGATTTAGGAAGGACTGCTATGTACCTGTACAGGTGTACTACCATTTCACTGATAAGCAGAAGTGGAAAATGGCAAATGCAACTAATAATTGCTTCAGAGTATTTATAGTTACTAAAGTAACGGGCACATTCTAACCCTCCCTCTTCAACTGCTCCAAAACCTGGTGTCTTCCTTTCATGACAACAATTAACTGATCCAATTAATTCATTGTATACAATGTCAGATAGGCTACTTACTGTATATAGGATTGATAGTAAACCAAACCAGGGTACACACATAATTGCCTAAGCTTCATACATCCCTATGCAGGCAAAACCGAGGCTAGGGTAAAAACAAAAAGTTACGTGCATCACTACAAAGGTAAACCACCCCTAGCATCACATAGACAGTAGGCTATGTTAATCGCTATGAACTTAAACAAAGGCTAGTTTACTATAAAATAAAAATACTTTTAAAGTATTTAAAAATTCTCTTTACCTTTCCTTTGTAGTGTGGCCTAACTTTGGGAAGAAATGATTCATCAAAGAGGTGGGAGAATGGACCATGTCCTGTAATGAATTAATAAGTAACTATGAAGAAAGGGAACAAGTTATCACAGTCTGGGGGAAGGATCCCCTTTGTGGGGAAACATTTATTTTCAAAGGTACCTACATGAAAAGTATAGCAGATTTGAAATGAAAAATGCAAGATCAGAAGGACTTTACTAGTGAAAATGAACATTTCTGTTTTTTTTTTGCCTTTTGAGTAGCTACATGGCCAAATCCCTGTCTAGAAAGTTTGACACTGTTTTGGTCACAACTTTTTCAGAACTTCTCTACTCTTTTAAATTCACCAGTTAAGAGTGAAACAAAGAGGTTATTCCATTCTTTGAAATGGTATTCTCAAATGTAAAGAGAGTGACATCTTAGAACCGCAAAAAAACATTGTGAAAGTAGTGAGATAGAGACCATATCATCCCACACTAACTCGTTTTGTGTGGACTATTTTAAAACTTAGATGAAACTTCGCCGATCTCTCTGACAGTAGGTACAGAAAGCTGGGAATGCAAAAATGTCAGTATTTTGAATACACGCTTAGACCTACTGCAAGCACGTTTACCAGCGCGGGTTTCTCTTACCAGGGAGTTGTAACAACTCCCTGCTCTTACACAGCATTGCATCACTAACAGAAACTCCTTGCTAGACAACAATGCATACATGTATTGTTATTAATGCAGACACACATACCGTCCAATCACTTCTCCTCGTGTACCGAGCACCTGTTTCAAAACCTCCAACAGGTGTTGTGCTGTATTATGTACTTCCCCTCCCCCCCCCCCCATCCGTACGTAGACTGTTCCAAATTATCATGTTCGTAAATGTAACCCATCAGTGCTCGTGATTGGCCGAACCATTTTTTAAGGTCAAAACCCAAGAAACATATCAGTGTGTCACTTCTTTGACCTTTTGTTTGGTACAGTACAAGCAGCAGGTGCAAAAGCTAAGATTGTGCAGCAAGACTGTTACAGTTGGGGACTACCGGGGATTGGTAAGATCATGGAGCTATAAACGAGATGGTAAGATACACACGATAAACAGTAGCAGCGGGAATTTCTTCAAGTTCGCATGTATTATCTGGGTCGGTATTTTTATCGGGTATTATTGGTTTCGATGATAATCGTAACCTATGCATTCATGCAGGCGGAGAGTGTGTGTGTGTGCGTGTGTGTGTATGTGTGTGTGTGACGCCTCGCTTGTAAACACGATATCTCAAGTAGGGAAGCTTGGACCAATCTAATATTTGATGTATATGAATACCACATTGAGTCGATGTGCCCTATTGTTTTTGGTGCCTGTGAAGGTCACCAAAGGTCAGTTAGAGGCCAAAAACCAACAAATTAAAACAAGCAGTAACTCCCATTGACAGGTTCCGACATGGTTGATATTTTGGGAGTAGTTGTGAATGGGGTAAGAGATCGTTTCCAAGCATAATGGTCATGTGATCCAAGGTCAACAAAGGTCAATCAGGGGTAAAAAACTAATATTTTTGCAATAACTTGAGAACAAAATGTCGGTCAAGGTTTGGAGTTACACTATTGTAATCCAGTAGTGGACCCGCATCTAGGTGACCTTTGACCTCAGGTTGACATCCGGTGACCTTTATTAGTTTTTGCGTTATTTCTACAGTTAGGATAGTCGACCAGACTTGTCATGTTGCTTTTTGGAATCAGCGTGTCAAACTACATCTGACTGCGAGGTCAAAAGGTCAAAGGTCAAATCTTGAAAAATATGCTCATTTTAGGAGATACGGGGCAAAACAAGAAAAGTTGGTCAATATTTTGATATATGATAGAGCTCTTTGTGCTATATATAGGAAACCAACTCCCGCTTTAATCGGACACCCAGTTCTCAAGTTATGAGGGGCCAAAGGTTGGTTTTGATACCTTTCTAGCAATAGCATTATGTGTGTACATTGTAGGCAAAAACAATTTTAGGAAAGAGTGCACATCATCAAGAGGAACATTTTTAAAAAAGCCATCAAGTCATCCAAGGTCATTCAAGTTTGATTATGTGCAAAAAAACTGCCAAATTATGCTACGTTTGCAACAACTTCTAGTCACGAAGTTTGACATGGCTGATATATTAGGAAAAGTTGTGAATGAAGTAGGGGCACGTTTTTTAAAATTACCGTGATGTGATCCAAGGTCACTAAAGGCCAATTATGGTTCAAAATGTGTTTTTTGGCGATAACTTGTGAAACTACCATTGACAGGGTCCGACATGGTTGATATTTGTGGACTAGTTGTGAATTGGGTAAAGGATCGTTTCCAAACATAACAGTCATGTGATCGAAGGTCAACAAAGGTCAACTAGGGGTCAAAAACTTGATAACCAAATGTCCATCAAGTTTGGGAGTGACGCTATTGTAATCTAATAGTCGACCTGCATTTAGGTGACCTTTGACCTCAGGTTGACCTCCAGTGACCTGTATTAGCTTCTTTCAAGTTGATTATTTGAAATTTCGTGGACATATTCCAATCAAAATTGTCCATAAGTTAACTCCTCTGCAACCTTAATGTGCGAAGTTATTAGAGATCAAGGTTTGGTTTGGTTTTGTAATACTTGGTGTGTGGATTCATAACATTGAGTACAAGACCCCTATTGTTTTTGATGGAGGTGTGTATAGCCACGTACAATAGACTGACCTGTGTTATCATGCCATAGTGTTATTGTAACAGCTAGTTCTGGTTATTACTAACAAGCAGAAGTCTAGTGCATTGAAGTCATCGAAACCTCAATGTATTTTGCATTCTGGTTTTTACCAGGTATTCAAGATTTGTTTCGGATATATCTGTTTTTTCGATATATTCGTTGATGACAGATTTCAATACTGTCGGTATGGTTATGAATGAAATACCAGGTATGAATTAAATACCAGGTGTACCTGGTATATCCATATACCAACGCAACCTAGGTCAGGGGCATTGGAATCCTGGTCAGGGGTATGTAGGGTCAGGTCAGGTGCATTGGGAGCTAGGTCAGAGGCAGCGGGAACCAGACGTGGGGTACCATTCCATTACAGGGTTGGCCGGTTTTAACCGGGGCGGTTTAAACCGCCCGGTTTAAATCGGTTAAAACCTGGTTTAAACCGGGGGTTTTTGACCACCTAAAAGTGGTCAAAACCGGTCAAAACTAATTTTGTGCATAAACTGACATGTTTGTCAACCCAATAAGAGATTTTCATCTACAGCAAGTATCTAAACCAAGAAGGCCCCTATCAAGCAATGTTCAAAGGACACATGTGGAATACCGATATACAGTATTATTAAAGAGTAGGCCTACTGACACATATATAAATTGAAGAACTTTTATTTCCATGAAACTTCCCAACTACAAGTTATAGTCTAAAGTTAAACTGCAATTGAACTTGGAACAACTAATTTACTACAGCTCAAAAAAGGGCATGTCAAGACTTCTGCTGATTTATCAGGACAGGGCAATTCTGTTAATAGGTATAAACCCCCTATTGGCTAAAAAATGAAATTTGGCCGGTCAAAAAGTACAATTGGAGTCGGACGTACAGTACATCTCCAAAAAATGCCAACTTTAAAACATCTGTTTCTCAACACTTGTTCCCAATTGAGCTTCTTAACTTGCATCATTCAATTAGTGAAAAGATACAACTAATGTGTCTGATACTAATTATCAACATTGTGAATAACATTTTGCATATTCCCGCTACATTCGTTGGTTGGTGTTCAAATATTTTGCACGGTTACGTCCGACACCGGAAAAATGTACGTCCGACACCAACCATATATATATAAAGGTAATTTCTTGCAATTGCAACCATGCTGATAATTGTATGCTGTAGTTCAATAATGAGTGTGTTTACTTTTTTACACATAAATAACTTAAAAACTAAAATGTTCACTCCCAACAGATAACTGAGATTAGTTTTTATGTTCTTGACAATGCAGTTCGTGTGTTGTGTTGAACAGAATATTCAATTGGACGGTGTATAACTTTTTCTATTACACAACCTTGTTGATAAATGAGGATATTTGATTGCAGTCCGTCTGTGGTTGAGAGAACAAATATCTAGAGTAGTACTGTAGGCCTGGCCTAGTACGGTGTACCTCATAAGAACATTAAAGTTGAGGTATAGCCTAGTCAGAACATACATGTGACATCTTCATCAGCTTCACATTTTTGTATATAATTTTATACTGATTCTTGGGAAGAGAAGCAACCAATGGGAGAATACCTTAGAATAGATATTATGAGCACTCCAATGGTATGCATTATACTTCACACTACCCAAGAGCATATGCTGAACTTTGTCGGGAGCTTCCGAATTATTTTTGAGTTTTGACCGGTTTAAACCTAGTATTGACCGGTTTAAACCTAGTATTGACCGGTTTAAACCAGGTTTAAACCGCTTTGTGGTCCAAACAGGTTTTGACCGTCAAAACCCAACCCTGTTCCATTATAGGTCGAGTGTAGCACCACCAGATTGCAGCAAATACAACACTTTTTATGAAAAAGTTTCAAGATTGTACCAACCTAAATCATGACACAATCCTGCTATCTCAACACAGAGGATGTCTTCTTTGGTTATCTTTAAACTCTTCTGTTTGGATTGTAAGCTTCTTGCAAGTTTCCCAGCAAGATAGCTCACCCTGTCAGAGTATAGGATAAATGACATAATATATAAAAAAAAATCAAACAAATGGCTAAAAGTCAAAACAATACACTGTAACTACTATATTATCATTTATGGATGGCACTCGCATTTTGTTGCTATGGTTGCAGTTTGTATGTTATTCCAATATACAATGTTTTATGTTAGTTTAGACTTTAGAGCTCATGTTAATTCAATCCAGTAGGTATGTCTTATTTGTAAAGTCAGACTGCTAATTGACAGTATTAAGCAGTATGTTAATGGGTTGGGCAAATATGAGAATAACTATATGCCATTACAACAATGGAATGGTAGAGTGGAGAAAGCAGTTTAAAGGTTGGAGCAGTTATGAACATTAGCCAGAGTGTGTTAAACTTGTCTAGTGATCAGCAATGCTTACAACATTCAAAATACTTACCCAAGGGAATGTTCAAATCTGTTATGCGACGCTCCTGGGTAGACGAAATAACACATCCCCAACTGCTTGATGAATCGCAACCTCTGAAACTCTGGTGTATCAATGATGCTGACTAATAGAGGGTGCATCTCAATGTGTCCGTGGACCGAGTCGTTAAAGACCTGCAATGATAAAACAACTGACAGTGTAATATCAGATCTGGAAACAATCGACCTGATCGACACAGTTGACCATAACTGACTTGTAGTGAGAATGTAATAGCATCAGTATGAGTAAAATTCCCCTTGGTATGAGTACATTCAGTATATAATCTTGCATGAGTATCTATACTAGATTACAAAATGCCTCCGTGTAATAGTACGATTACAAATTCACAAAGCCCAGTAACCTGTACAGGTAAGTACTTATATGATCCAATATGACTATGGACGCACTGCAAGTCTGGAAGATGCCATTAAGGCAGTATTTCACTCAGCAACTTTCTGACATTCATAACCAGTGAAATGACTTTTCTGCTCCTCTCAAGTTTAAAACAAGGGTAGAAACATTGAACACCATCACCCTCCTCACCCCCCTCCTTCTTCAAAACATACAATGACAAACTAAAATCAGCTAGAAGTGCCCGCCCCGTAAAAATTTAGATTTCAAATGTGCACTCTGAAGCTTAATTAGACTAACAATTAGGTCTAAAATTTGCTCCACCGATACGCCAGTTTATTTTTATAAATATGTGTTTGGGGCGGGGGGTCAATTTAATAGTACGTGGGAGAGGGGAGGTTGTTCACCCGTAGCAGTGTCCTTCTACTCAGCTGAATGTGAAATTGCCCGTTCCTAACCCCCCCCCCCCCCCCAACTTCTATCCAAGTGTATAATTTGGAAATTTTCTGATAAATGATGCAATACCAAAATACTTTCATCTCGTCATTTTCATGGTATTATCAAGAGATGGTATCGCTAGAAGAGCTGCATGGAAATAGTGTTTGGAGCTTAAATGAATCTATATTTATATCAAAACCATAGTTCAGGTAGCTCTCATGCATTCTGCACATAGATTCTGCAGGGTGGGGTCTGGTTTGTGGTGGCTCACGTCCTCATTCTTCAAATAGAAGAATTATTGTCAAGAATACTTTGTCACAAACTAATTGGTTTTAAGAAGAAAGAAAGATTTTTAGACTACTGACCTTTGTTCCCTGTAAAGGTTGGTCATCCTCTGTGCCACTGTCAGTTCTGGAACAAGACAAATTTTAAGACCTTTACCAGTAGCGGTTTTAATGTAAAGGAATGTTACAAAACTATGTGCGTCAACAAAATCACACAAACTAAATTAAGTTCTGCTGTTCTGATTTCCTTGACACCTTTTACTTTCAGTTCAAATAATGAAAAGGGGATATGAAGTTTGGAGGAGGAAGAATGGATGAAGTCCTGCAAGTTTTAAATAAGAAACTGCTGTTCTCATTCAGTTAAGTTTCGGACAATGTTTCCTTCTGTAGATTGATGATACTTTACCTTTCCTGTGATGAAGGCACATTCTCGGTGGAAACATCATCTGTAAAGGTGAATGACAAAAACTTGTAAATTTAAAACTGTAGTAGTTCTCAAAAGTAATTTACTGTGGCCACATATATGTTTTGAATGCGGTGGAGGGGGGGGGGGGGTGGGGTGGAAAGGAGACACAGTATGTTAAAGCCTGGCTGTTCCATAAGGTAACAGCATGTGTATTTTACAATTAGTTTCATTTTCAACTTTTTGTAACTATTAAGTAGAGGCAGTAGCAACACCCTTCACTTCCTATGACTAATGCGTTCAAATATAGAACAAATCAAAAGCACAATTCAGCTATTCTGTAGGAAGATCAATGAAGATGGAAGACTTTGAGTGGTTTAGCAAGTCTCAGACCATATCTTGACAGACAATAAAATAACACCATTGTATTAAGAAACAGTAGTTATAATCATGAGTAACCAGAATGCAAAAATGCATTGTGGTTTCGATGATGTAACATGAGCAGTTTTCTTCATGAATCTGACGTAATGTATAGTGAGGGTGTACATGTTTACAAGGGTTTCACGATTTGACCTCTGATGACCCCAAATGACTTTTGACCTCAACCAAAACAATAGGCTTCTTTAACTTAATGTGGTACTCCTACACACCAAATATGAAGTCTGCCCATAATTCCCTTCTTGAGATATCGTGCTTACGAGGTTTTCACAATTTGATCGCTGGTGACCCCAAATGCTCTTTGACCTCCACCAAAAACAGTAGACTTTTTGTACTTATTGTGGTACTTCTACACTTTAAATATGAAGTCCGCCCATGATTCCCATTTTGAGATAACTGGTTTTACAAGGTTTTCACAATTTGACCCCTGGTGACCCCAAATGACCTTTGACTTCAACCAAAACCAATAGGGATCTTTAACTCAATGCAATTTTTCGAGAAAGTAAACTAAATTGCATATTCCTTAATCCAAGATGCAAGAATGTAGTTTTGCGTAATTAGCCTAAATGCTTTTTGTAAGGGAAATCAAACACTGAGGGTTCGTGTTAGTTTCTTAACAACCTTTGGTCTTTATAGATATCCTAATGCTCAGGAAGTATGAGGACTTTTGAACATTATCTAGGAGACACAGCGACAAAATAAACAAGACACTGGACAACAGAGTGCAGAAGACTAAAGTCAACGTTAGCTACTCAGTCTAAAATTATAATTTACTATGATATATTAATATCTTATAACCGATAAAAATAATTACGAAATAATTGCCTTACCATTGGGGCGACACAAACGAAAAACTTAGGAATAAATAACAAAACATAGTTCTGTGTAAAAGATGTTGCCAAGTGTTTCCTGATACGGTTTCTCTCCATCCTGGTGGGTGATTGTTAGTTCTTGCTGGGGTTTCTGTCTCAGCACAGTATCATATTAAATTAATGTTCCCATCCGGTGAAAAGAAATAAAAAATAGTTTGGTAAAAGTTCCTATACTTAGAATGTCAAAAAAAAAAATAATAATAAAACGGTTTCCTCCAAATATTAAGATGGATTGCAGGAGAAAGTTTCGTCCAAGGTGGTATGGATATTCATAATTGTGAAGCTGGCCTCCTTTACTTATTTTATAGGTTACTATAGCCGAGAGTTAAACTAATTATTAAGCAGGATTTTGCTGTGTATAATACACACATAAAACTTTCCACACAGTAAAAACTGATTAAACACGAAACTACAAAAAGTGGTCTTCACTGCTTGGCAGGTAGGGGTGCTGTAATTGTATAGGTTTACAGGAAGAACCTTCACTAACAGGGAGGACTAAAACAGAGGGACAGGGTTGCAACTGATCTGCCCAATCAGGAGATGGCAACATCTTTTATTTTAAATAAACTCTTGCCAATTGTCAACTAGCACTGCTATTACATAATACGTTGAAACTTTGCATATTCAGTATCAAGTGAACTTAATTGTTGCCAGGGCTGGTGACTAATCTAATGAACACAAAAAGAAACAATGGAAGGTTTGTTTTAGTACCAGAGTACAGATGAAACAAAACGTGTCTTATTCACCACACCTGCTATGTGAGATAATCTTGATTAAAAACTGTGTCTGTTTAGACTTTAATCACACCTTCATTTAACTTAGAGCCTAACTTAATTTCAGTTCTCTGGAGAACTCGGCAGCCCAGGCTAACCTAAAGCAGTATGTTCAACTAGGAGATAACGTCCGATATTAAACATTGCAGTACTGGTGCCCCACAGGGTACAGTTCTAGCACCATTTCTGTTTACTGTCTACACATCTGAAATTCGCTCAACAAACCCTAACTGTCCCTTAGTGAAATATGCTGATGACACTGCCCTTATTGGTTTGGTTTCTGATGGCAACCATGACATGTACCTTGAACAGATTAGCAGATTGGTAGATTATTGTGATGAAAACTTTTTGGAATTAAATGTAACTAAAACCAAAGAAATGGTTATTGATTTAGAACTAAGGTATTAGCAAACGATGTGATAATTAAAGGTAGTAATAGAGTAGTAGTATTGAAAGGGTTAGTAGCTACATATGTTTAGGGGTTATAATTGATGATAAGTTAAATTGGGGTGAACACATAGATTATGTTGAAAAACGGCTAAAACCAAGATTATACAGCTTACGTAAGCTGAATTCTTTTAACATAAATCCACATATTCTCGCCATCTTCTATAACTCCATTATCTGTAGTGTTTGGACCTATTGTATTACTTGCTGGGGAGGTAATGCGGGAAGAACCAGCATAAAGGTTCTGGATGTTGTTATTAAACGTGCTGGTAAAATTATTAGGAAAATTCTGCCGTCAGTGGCCTCGGTCTACGAGAATTGTGTACGAGACAAGCTGCTGTCCATGTGGAAAGATCTCAGTCACCAGTTGCACAATCATCTAAGCAGCCGCATCATTGCTCGTAGCGGTAGATTGAGGTCGCTGACGTCACACACAAATAGACATCGTTCTTCGTTTATAGGCACTGCCGTTAGTATTCACAACAAGAGCTTCACGAGGTAGGGAGGGTGGCTGTTCCACTTAGTTGCGCTATTGGAGCTAGTTAGTTAGTGTATATTTTGTTTAGACTGCATATATCTGTTGTATATTATCAATGTTTTTTTGCATTTCCTTTCATCCATTGTATCAATGTTCTTTGTATTTTTTATCATTCATTGTATTGCTCACCGCAGATACGTAATTTCCTCCTGGGATTCAATAAAGTTGACTTACTTACTTACTTACTTACTAAGCTTAAAACTGGCCGAAAAAAATATTTTACAAACCACTACCATTATCCGTTTCTTCAGTTCTCTGTCGCTTTGACATTCTTCTCTTATTTCGATGCAAATCAGTTGATCAGTTCAGATTGGGAGTTGGATGGGCGGCGACCTTGGGTGGAGCAAGCCAAGCAAATGACAACAGAAAACCGTCCAAGTTGTTTAGCTGCAATATATTCCACACCCCTTTACGCACGAATCAAGATGAACTGGCAGCATAAAAACACTAATGGAGCAATAACGGAGCAATAGTGGAGCAGTAGCGGAGCAACCCCTAACAAGATAAAATTAAAACATGAATAAAACAATATACCATATGCTTTCTAGTACACTCTGTAATTAAATAGTTAAGAAATAGCAACCAATCTTCAAGTGAAATATTATCCCAAAACACCATATTGGATTAGAACCCACCATTGTAACACTGGAAATTCCTTTGAACTAATTTGACTGTCCACAGCAATTATGATATTCCCAACTGAGTAAGTGGAAACATAATAAATAATTAAAAATAATACAGCAGATCCCCACTTCTTCACTCACATGTTAACAGTAACAAGTGAAAAATACAAGAACCTATACCCGACGTGATCATACACCTTTAATATGAATGTCAAGTTATGAAGAATACCAATATGAATACCAAAATTAATTAATAACTGTTCCTTCACTTTAATCATTATTCATCACCAAAATTATCTTGAATACAAGTCAGTTATCCCTTCATTCCTCTTGCATGAGTTCATATGAAATTCTCTATACACAAATTTGTATCAGTACTACATACTGCTTTAAGGTTATGCTTGAATGATGCGAATCAATGAGCCACTCCTTTAATTAAAATTAAGCCTAACATTTAAATGACATAAAAAACAATACAAATACATCAGAATATGCCCTGACATGATACTCTCAACTTAATGGACCACAAACAGGTAAAACTAATTTAATGTAGGTACATTGTAATGAGACGCTTCTCGTCTACGACCCCTGAACCATCAGGAACCTACGAAGAAATTAGAATAATACCCAACAGCTGTACTAGCTATTAACACCACAATACAACCATACACCAACCTGCAGCTATGTCAAAAGTTACAAGCTGTGATGAAATCCTGACACAAATATTTACAGTAACAATCAAGAAAAAAACAAACAATCAAAATACAATTAAAAGAAGTAATTAAAGAACAAAGATGGTACATGGCAGAGTGGGCTTCACTGAATAGAAGCAATAGCTTAATTCAAACAAATAACTAACACAAAAGTGTTACAGAACATTTAGTTCTACTATTATCTGCTTTAATGCTGACATGGTAGACCAAGATACTATTGTAATTGATTAACAACAAAGGGCCACATTGTACAGACCGGTGTGAAGTTAGATACTTATTCCGCGTTCCTCGTTCGACATTCGCGAATAAGTAACTGTAGTACACATGTCACTTATTCGATAATGGATTCGATATACAACTGTGGTAAGCCAAATGCTTCCGTACGAGATTATCAAGATTTTTTCGTCGAAAAAGTACATTCAGTGTATTTTTCCAAAGATAATGAGGTTTTATCAATTGGTCATATGAACTCTACAGACATTGTAGAAGGGTACCATAATTACTATTTGTTAGTTAGTTAGTTAGTTAGTTAGTTAGTTAGAGCCTAATGTTCAAGCGCTCTTTTACGAGAGAGTGTATTTAATGAAACGAAGAAACGTCTAGAAAACATCCTGGATGAATCATTTTAATTGCAATCAGAACGCATGGTCCTTTGTTCCGCTCCTTCACATTTTGTCTTATGAAGTATTGAGTAATAGTGAATGACACACATTGATTGCACATTGATCGGTAAAAATTCTACCTAGTAATTTTGGCATGAACATTTCTCATCTGCAAGTACATTTCAATCGAATCAGAGAATAAATGGGGAGGGGTAGGGTAGGGGGGGGGGGGATATTAAGAATGCAATATTTCTCCTGACTTCTATACTTCCATAATTGACTCAGTAGCCTAATTTATATTTACCGAAGAATTAATACATTAAATACAATTGTAAGTGATTAGAAAGTATAATTTGGACTTAATTTAACAAACGCAAAATTGACCTAAAATCTTGCACTCTTGTCAATGGATTGAATGTGTATTTTGCATTGAGTAAAATTTGTATAGCTAGATTATTGAAGTTATAATTAATATTAAGGTAAAACTGAATAAAGGAAATTTACTAAAAATTCACACAAACTCTGGTCTATGTTTAGTTGGAATAAACCCAGCGCCAAAGGTAATTTTGTTTTGTATCACCACACTGTTACATACGTAGAGTAAAACTTCAAAAAAGAAGAGATTGGCGAATATACTAGATAATGATTGCGCATAATTCATTTGTACTGGTCAAGCACTGTTTGGACCGGGTAAGACGCACTATGGTACTCTTCAACAATGTCCAGAGAATTCATATGACCCATTGGTTGAGTGGTCCGAGGCGTGCTGGTTTTGATTAGGGCCCAAAAGTTTTCTTTTCGTGGTCCGGTTACATTCATTTACGAAGCTATGATTTTAGTGGTCATTTTAATTGGTCAAGCACTCTTTGGACTGGGCAAGACGCATTATGGTACTCTTCTACATTGTCGTAAGAGTTCATATGACGCATTGGTTACGTGGTCCAAGGCGTACTGGTCTTCATTAGGGCCAAAATGTTTTTTATTCGTGGTCCCGTTACCCTAATTTAAGAAGTGATGATTTAGTGGTCATTTAAATTGGTCAAGCACACTTTGGACCGGGCAAGACGCATTGTGGTACCCTTCTACAATGTCTGTAAAGTTCATATGAACCATTGGTTTGGTGGTCCAAGCGTGCTGGTTTTGATTAGAGCCTTAAGGGGTTTTCAGGTCCCGTTACATTCATTTACGAAGTGATGATTTAGTGGTCATTTTAATTGGTCAAGCACTCTTTGGACCGTGCAAAACGCGTTATGGTGCTATTAAACGTTGTCATTAGAGTTCATGTGAATAGCTCTATTTCTTCTTCTCCCCCATCCAAGTGGTTTGTAATGGGTATGCCTATCCTCTTCCACATCCTGTGCTCATTTTCCTCTTTATAATTAGTAGTGAGACAGTGGGAACAGTACTTTCTTTGTTCTGCCAAAGTTCCTGGTTGCAGTAAATATCTTCCCTACTTCCTGTGCTTTATCTTAGTTGTTTCATTTATAGGGTAACATCTCACTTACAATTTCTTATGAAATTTTCGAGGATCCCCACAACCATATACTTTGTATGTATATACTTGAATTATGTAAACTGTTGATAACGTTGATGGTTGAAATATAGTTCAACAAACAACAAACAACATTTGTATGCTTGAGTGATTAGCTCTGATTGGTTTTGAGTGTTGCTTATGTTAGCTAGGGTGTGTGTAGGCCAATGAGAGGGGTTAAGAGGGTCACATGTTGATATCCTGTGGTTTAGGTGCTCCCTCCGAGGTGTCTTAGGGAGAGAGAGGCAGTTTGGTTGTGAGCCAGTCAACAGGGCATGATTGTAATTTGGTCACAATTTGACATAATGTAGTCTGTACACTACAGTATACGTAAACATATTAAATTAGTTGTCGATCTTGTGCTATAAGATTATATCTAAATACATATAACTTTTCCTGGAGGAATGAATTGTTAATAATTGGTTCGCTACACATTGTTATTATATCGATTCTATTGAACTGAGAGCTGTGTTCTGTTAGTTGCCATTTTGAATTTACCTATCTTGTACCTGGACTTCACCTACTCTCCTTGGGAAAAACATCTCTTTGAACATATCTATTTTCACTGGGGTATTCATCGAACTCTCACCACTCACCGTCCCTTTTGTAGTTTCGTGCTATCGGACATTCATTAAATCTTTCATCACTCACCGTGCTTACCAGTCAGTCAACAAGATTGCTGTACAGTGCTGCTGGACGATACAGACCCGCCCGCCAGATAAGCTAATCTCTTGTTTTATTAATGTAATGTGCACATGTATTAGTCTTGTGGCCACTTGACACCCCTAGTTGATTGTAACTCAATATCTCTAGTTTAATTGTAACTTGATACCCCCACGATTAAGTGTAATTTGATCCCCTTTCCCCTTTTAAGTTTAAATATTTAACAGTAAAGTTAAAGAGTAATATCAGGGAGTTGTTCCATAACAACTCCCTGGTAATATGCCAAGATTCCTCATGTTGAATAGTTTCTTGATTTAGCCTGTTGTGTTTGTAACACCAGGGAGTTGTTAAAACAACTCCCTGGTAACACAGTGGTCAGCTATCTCCACACATCGTGACCACTAGGGGGATTCCCAATAAGCCTGCTGTACAGGTCTTGAAAGGGCTAATTTCTATTTTTTTTCAGGTCCCGTTACATTCATTTAAGTAGTGAAGATTTAGTGGTCATTTTTAAATTGGTCAAGCACTCTTTGGACCGGGCAAGACGCATTATGGTACTCTTTTCCATTGTCATTAAAGTTTAAATGACCCATTGGATGGGTGGTCCAAGGCGTGCTGGTCTTCATTAGGGCCAAAATGATTTTCATTCGTGGTCCCGTTACACTAATTAAAGAAGTGATTTAGTGGTCATTTAAATTTGTCAAGCACTCTTTGGACCAGGCAAGACGCATCATGGTACCCTTCTTCAATGTCTTTAGAGTTCATATTTCCCATCGGTTACGTGGTCCAAGGCGTGCTGGTTTTGATTAGTGCTAATTTTTTGTATTCAGGTCCCTTAACATTATTTTAAGCAGTGATGATTGATAGGTCATTTAAATTGGTCAAGCACTCTTTGGACAGGGCAAGATGCATGATGGTACCCTTCTACAATGTCTTTAGAGTTCATATTACCTATTGCTTACGTGGTCCAGGCGTGCTGGTTTTGATTAGGGCCTTAAAGGGTTTTTCAGGTCCGGTTACGTTCATTTACAAAGTGATGACTTAGTGGTCATTTTAATTGGTCAAGCACTCATTGAACCGGGCAAGACGCATGATGGTACTCTTTTACATTTACATAAGAGTTCATATGACGCATTGGTTGGGCAGTCCAAGGCTTGCTGGTCTTCATTAGGACCGGGCAAGACGCATTATGGTACTCTTTTACATTGTCATAAGAGTTCATATGTTGCATTGGTTGGGTAGTCCAAGGCGTGCTGGTCTACATTAGGGTCAAAATGTTTTTTTTTATTCGTGGTCCCGTTACACTCATTTAAGAAGTGATTTAGTGGTCATTTAAATTTGTCAAGCACTCTTTGGACCAGGCAAGACGCATCATGGTACCCTTCTTCAATGTCCTTAGAGTTCATATTTCCCATCGGTTACGTGGTCCAAGGCGTGCTGGTTTTGATTAGGGCTAATTTTTTGTATTCAGGTCCCTTAACATTATTTTAAGCAGTGATGATTGATAGGTCATTTAAATTGGTCAAGCACTCTTTGGACCGGGCAAGACGCATGATGGTACCCTTCTACAATGTCTTTAGAGTTCATATTACCTATTGCTTACGTGGTCCAAGCGTGCTGGTTTTGATTAGGGCCTTAAAGGGGTTTTTCAGGGTCCGGTTACATTCATTTACAAAGGGATGACTTAGTGGTCATTTTAATTGGTCAAGCACTCATTGAACCGGGCAAGACGCATGATGGTACTCTTTTGCATTGTCGTTAAAGTTTTTTATGACCCATTGGAGGGGTGGTCAAAGGCGTGCTGGTCTTCATTAGGGATAAAATTGTTTTTCATTCGTCATCCCGTTACATTAATTAAGGAAGTAATGATTTAGTTGTCATTTAAATTGGTCAAGCACTCTTTGGACCGGGCAAGACGCATCATAGTACCCTTCTTCAATGTCTTTAGAGTTCATATTACCTATTCCTTACGTGATCCAAGCGTACTGGTTTTGATTAGAACCTTAAAGGGGTTTTCAGATCCCGTTACATTCATTTACGAAGTGATGACATATTGATCATTTTAATTGGTCAAGCACTCTTTGGACCGGGCAAGACGCATTATGGTACTCTTCTACATTGTCATAAGAGTTCGTATGACCCATTTGGTACGTGGTCCAAGGCGTGCTGGTCTTCATTAGGGCCAAAATGTTTTTTATTCGTGGTCCCGTTACACTAAATTAAGAAGTGATGATTTAGTGGTCATTTTAATTGGTCAAGCACTCTTTGGACCGGCAAGACACATGATGGTACTCTTTAACATTGGCATAAGAGTTCATATGACGCATTGGTTGGGTAGTCCAAGGCGTGCTGGTCTTCATTAGGGCCAAAATGTTTTTTATTCGTGGTCCCGTTACACTTATTAAAGAAGTGATGATTTATTGTTCATTTAAATTGGTCAAGCACTCTTTGGACCAGGCAAGACGCTTCATGGTACTCTTTGACAATGTCTTTAGAGTTCATTGACCCATTGGTTTGGTGGTCCAAGGCGTTCTGGTTTTGATTAGGGCCTTAAGGGGTTTTTCAGGTCCCGTTACTTTTATTTAAGAAGTGATGATGTAGAGGTCATTTTAATTGGTCAAAAACTCTTTGGACCGGGCAAGACGCATTATGGTACTCTTTTAAATTGTCATTAAAGTTGATATGACCAATTGGATGGGTGGTCCAAGGCGTGCTCGTCTTCATTAAGGCCAAAATGTTTTTATTCGTGGTCCCATTACACTAATTAAGGAAGTGATGATTTAGTGGTCATTTAAATTGGTCAAGCACTCTTTGGACCGGGCAAGACGCATAATGGTACCCTTTTTCAATGTCTTTAGAGTTCGTATTTCCCATTGGTTACGTGGTCCAATGCGTTCTGGTTTTGAATAGGTCCTTAAGGTTTTTTCAGGTCCCGTTACTTTTATTTAAGAAGTGTTGGTGTAGAGGTCATTTTAATTGGTCAAGCACTCTTTGTACCGGGCAAGACGCATTATGGTACTCTTTTACATTGTCATTAGAGTTCATATGACCCATTAGTTGGGTGGTCCAAGGCGTGCTGGTCTTGATTAGGGCTAATTTCTTCTTTTTTTCAGGTCCCGTTACATTCATTTAAGTAGTGAAGATTAAGTGGTCATTTTAATTGTTCAAGCACTCTTTGGACCGGGCAAGACGCATTATGGTACTCTTTTACTTTGTCATTAGAGTTCATATGACCCATTGGTTTGGTGATCCAAGGCGTGCTGGTCTTGATTAGGGCTAATTTCTGTTTTTCGGGTCCCGTTACATTCATTTAAGAAGTGATGATTTAGTGGTCATTTTTAAATTGGTCAAGCACTCTTTGGACCGGGCAAGAAGCATTATGGTACTCTTTTACATTGTCATAAGAGTTCATATGTCGCATAGGTTGGGCAGTTCAAGGCGTGCTGGTCTTCATTGGGGCCAAAATGTTTTTCATTCGTGGTCCCGTTACACTCATTTAAAAAGTGATGATTTAGTGGTCATAAAGATTGGTCAAGCACTCTTTGGACCGGGCGAGACGCATGATGGTACCTGTCACGTCTGCATTGTATTTTAACATTCCTTGTGGGTGGAAATTTCTACCAGGTAGCCTAGGCCTTTGCAAATTGTTCATTTCTTCTTTCGAGTAATGTATGCAAATTCTAGGAGGTGAACAATGGGGGGACGGGTTCTTTTCGGGTAATGTATGTAGAGCCAAGCAAGTGCATAATGGGAAACGGGTCCATCGGAATTCGTAGATTGTGCTTTGGCTGGTAAGGGCAGGGGTCAACTTAAGGTTGATATATAAGGATTGGGGTGTGGTTGGATGTGGCATTCTGTGTGAGTCTCACCATCGTCCGGTCTTCGCGGTCTTATTCCTCGGCTTCTGTGTGTTAGCCGTTAACCAGGCTTCTTTGTATGGTTCACAATTCAGTCAATTTTGTAAAATGTTTATCCATGCTTAGGCATACGAATTTGTAATTATTTAGGGCCAAATGCGTTTAAAGCATTTAAGGTATTTTTAGGTCGTATAAGTGTGTACGAATTAATAAGTTCGCCTTAGTGCCTTTGGTTGGGTTGATTAATTTTGTATATTATCATTGTAGTGGAACGGGTAGCTATCGCCAGTTTGAGGGCGTTCTAGCCATTTTCTGATTCCAAACTTCGGGCTGCTGCCATTTTGTTAGTGTGATGTATAGTATTGAGTAGCTATTATTTGTTTCATGGTAAGGGTTGACCCGGAGGTTCTTGGTATTATTTGGTAAATAGTGACACCATTTTGGTTATGTGTTGCTTGCTGACTTTACTTCAGATAGGGGCTATATTGACGTCACAGTTTGACAATATTTAGTTGGTATGTATATATGTATAGCCATATGTTTGCCATTTGGCGAATGCCTGAGAGTAGTTTTGTTATACTTTTGCCATATAGGGTTGCAGTGTTGGGGCCCGACGGCTACGCTGGGGTGAGGCGCTCGCCGTACCGTGTGAAGCTTACCTGCAGGGTACTAGCCGGAAGAAATCTAAGCGATAGGGAAGAAGTCCAAGCGATAGGGAAGAAGTCCAAGCGATATGGAAGAAGTCTAAGCGATAGGGAAGAAGTATAGCGATAGGACAGATCCTTAGTAGAGTTATTTGGAAGGGTTGGTTGGGTTAGCGAATGCTAACCGAAGTGTTTTGTGTTGGGTATATATATGTTTCTTTTGTCGAGACCAAAAAGTCATTAGTCGAGACGAGTCGTAAATAAATTATATGTTTCATTTCGTAAAATTCTTGATATTCTGTCATTTATTTATGTCATTCGTCTCGGGTGTCGAACCTAAGCAGATTGAGACGTGTCCAGGGGGGGGGGGACTACTCCTTTACTTGTGACAGTACCCTTCTACAATGTCTTTAGGGTTCATGAGACCCATTGGTTAGGTGGCCCAAGGCGTGGTCTTGATTAGGGCTCAAAGGGATTTTTCAGGGCCTGTTACATTAATTTAAGAAATGTTGAAGTAGTTGGTCATTTGAATTGGTCAAGAACTTTTTGGACCGGGCAAGACGCATGATGGTACCCTTCTACATTGTTAGTAGAGTTCATATGACCCATAGATAAACCTCTTATCCACGACCAAATGTTGAACATCTTGTATGAAAGCATTCGTCTTGCCATATAATATATGGTGTTACGTCGATACCATTGTCGAATAAGTAACTGAGTAGGTAGCAGTTACTCCTTCGCGAATGTCGAACGAGGAACGCGGAATAAGTATCTAACTTCACACCGGTATTGTACAGTGCTAGCTTTCCACTGCACTGCCCAGAAACAAATACCAGCCTATATCTAAATCAACATAGATTACTCTAAATTATTAATAGAGTAAAGCACTGTAAGGTCTAAAATACTGTTAACCTAACCTTAAAGGTACACACTTCCTTTAACACTATGAGATCTCCCTCAAACTGAACACTACCAATTTTAATACATAGACACATATGTATACATAATTGGCAATTGCCATGGTTATCTCAACCATGAGCCTCTAATATACACTCAAAAACCTAGAACTAAACTCTCAAAGTACTGATGTTAACAATAAAATGAACAATTCTTATAAGTTAATATATTACTTTAAGGTACTGTACCACACCCTTATCCCACACAATACACAGTGCAATACAGTATAGCACATTTCAGCTCTCATTTAGAGTAAGGGTAAATTAGACTTTAAATAATGACAATTTAATTAATTGACCAAAATACTGTTAAGCTAATAAAATACAGAGTCAATTAACTCACCAGTTATTCAACTTCTCCCACAAGGATGTTAATTAAAATATAACTTGAAAGTCAACTTATAAACCTCTTCTCACTGATAGTCATGACTCCTCCAAAGTAGCACAAATAATGAAGCGATGAAACAAACGAAATGGAAACATACCGTCAGTTTCCCAACGAACTCACTTGCTCACTAATATCGATCTTCTTAGAAACGGTGAGAAAAAGTACACATACATATGCATTGTCTGAGAAGTAACCAATCAGAGACAAACAGTTAACTCTGGATTACTTTACATGGCTCAAAGACATCATTCTCTATGAGGTACAGGCTTTTACCTCACCTCGTGATTATTGTCCCACCTAAAGGAAACGATTCAAATGGCTGCTTTTACATAGCTAACAAATCAATGGCCACCGTCTTTGGTTACTTGCCATGCGCAGACAAGTAATTTATGCAGTCAAGTTTGGCGTGTGTGTGTGTGTGTATGTGATGCCATAGCTTGTAAACACGATATCTCAAGATAGATAACCTCTGCAGTTCTCATATTTGGCATGTTGCTTCCCCATAATTAGTACAAGAAGTCAAGAACCCTATTGTTTCATGTGGAGGTCAAAGGTCATTTGGAGTCAGCAGAGGGCAAAATGTTGAAATTTTAAAAATGCTGTATCCCCAGAATCTAAACATCAAAGGAGCTCATATATACATGGTAGGTAGCCTTATGTAGTGTTATGGTTGCACACAATTTGGTGTAGGTCAGAGTTCATTAAGGTTACCACGGGTCAAAACTCAAAATCCTTGTAAACAATATCCCCAGACAGGAACTTCATTGGCTCTGAAATTGTGCATGTAGCTTCCCTATGTAGCCGGTCAAAAACGCAGTGACCAGGCGTAAATATATTTTTTAAGTTTGGGAAGATTACAAGTGGCACCTTCAAATGTGGGTAGGGCCGGTTTACTCTGAGATCGTGGGGACAACTTAAGAAGGCGGAATGCTCACACAAAAACAAACAAATAAAGGTTAAGTGGTGTGTTTACTATGCACATGGACGTTGTATTAATATCAATAGGGTTACTTAAACTTAATGTGAAATTATATAAATGGGTGTAACTTACATATCTCGGAACTCTTACTTCCAATAACGACTCCACTGAACTTAATGGAAAAATAATACTTATCAGTCCCAACGAAATAATAACAAAATCGCGGCGCGGGTCGACCGAATACAATTATAAAACGAAATTGTCTCCTTGGGGAACTTCTAGGGCGGTGCACTTAGTTTGGGAGGTCTCTGGATTGGGTGGTTCTCGGGATAGCTCGCGACTCGGGGAAATAACCTCTTGGGGCGTCTCAGCTTGGGGCGTCTCTAGGAGGGACTGTTCATCACTCGGGTTGGGTCATCGCAGGGGTTCACTTCTGGATCCAAACAAGGACGTAGAATTAAAATGGGGATTTATAGTTCCATCACAACAGAAAATTAGCGAAACAAATAACAGGGTTGCCAGATATTAGCACAGGATGAAATGTAGTTCCTCCATTGGTACAGCTTCGGGTGATAAACTTTTATTAAATATGAAATCTCCTTGTAAAACAGTTCCAGGTGTTTACTAAAATAGAATATCCATTTGTAGAACAAGCTCCAGGTATCCACTAAACTTCTATAAAAACTCCATGGGTAAATAGCTTCAAGTGTCCACTTAACTTCTAATTAATTTAATACTGGTCCTCAACTCTATTACTGGTGAAGTTAGTCTAAGAAAATAATTATGATCTCGTGCCCAACCATTTCAAACTTAATCCTTCCCCTCTTCTCCTCTAACTATTACAAACTCGGCGTCAGTCTCTTTTCTTAATTTTCCCCCTACCATGATACCCTATCCACTCCATCCCATAATAATAAGAATACATCCCATAATAATAAGAATACATCCCATAATAATAAGAATACATCCCATAATAATAGTACAAGGCAACTCACACATGACCACCTTAAACCAATTAAACACAAAGGTTGGTTCATTGAATATTCATGATTTAGCCTTTGTCTCAACTTTCCCCCTCTTACTCTAGACCAGCTTGTCCTCCACTTCCTGGTATATGAGGTCCAGTGACCAACCAGCTGTCAATTAACACTTAATAAATATTTTACCAGACACATTACTTAACTTATGGTGTCCTTGGGTACATTTAAAATAATCATCTATCACCAAAACATTCCTATCTAACCCAAAAAAAGTTATAAAACGGTCTATTTCACCCACAGTTCTGAAAAGGGATAGACTCTTGGAGCCATTCATATATTCCTAGAAAATGGGACCACACAAAACAATTACTTAGCTTAAGAAAAAGACAGGTCGCACAGGGCCACCCGACCACTAACTGTTGACATGTAGTAGTTAGCAATAAAAGTGAAAATTAAGGGAACTCCTCGATCTACCAAGTAAAGGTTATTCATTGTCATATGAATAGAAACAAAAATAAGAATATGAAAGAAAATGATTAAATGGATAAAAACAAAAGTAGGAAAATAAAAGAAAATGATAACTATACATAACATTAACCAGGTTATGCTCTGGTTACAC